>CABFVX010002711.1:0-28015 GCA_902151425.1 Timema shepardi | reverse complement strand
TATATATATATTGTTTAATAGCTCTAACGATTTGGTTCAAAGCAGATATCTTGGGAGTGTTTTACATTATACAAAACACTGTATAAATGTTTTAGGTGTAAAATTCGTTCAAGCATAGTTTATTGGAAACTTATTTTTAATTTGAATAATTTAAAGGTTGGCTATAACAATTTGTATCGAAATGGGTATTTGTTAATTAATCTACATTATAAATAATTATAATATATATTATAAATAATTATAATATATATATATTTCTTAAAATATAGATATTGTATAGTAGTCCTTATGAAAGATCTGCGTTTTTATTAAATAGCTTTAACTATTTGGTTAAAAATTGATATCAATTGACTATTTTATATAATCAATAATAGTGTTTTTGGTTTATTTTTCTAAAATAAATTAATTTAAGGTAAGTAGTTTATTCACCCCAATCATAGAAATAAAAAAAAACGAAATTGGTCTTAGATTAAGTTTAAAATGGGTATCTGAAAAAATACATTTGTATGATAAAATATTTATTTAAAAAAATTACAAATATATATCCTATATATATATAACTTACAAATAACTTATTTTTTGAAATCTGAAATTTGTTAAATCTATTATAACACTTTTATTTAAAAATGGATATAAAATATGTTGTGTGTGATTAACTAGTTGATGTATTTGTTTTTATGAGGAAAAATCAGTTAAGGGTAAAATACTAAAAGCTAATATGGTTGTTTTCAGTAACTAAACTTAAAAATAAAACTCAAAAAGATAACGTCATCTATGTGATATAGTTCATAGTAATATATCTAATTTCAATTACATTTAAAACGCTAACTATTACGGATTGTAGCATGTAAGTCTAATATAAATCCACTGTGTTAGAGTCCATGGTTTGGTTCTTGAGATATTGTCTTACCATCTCAAATGCTGGACGATGAGAAAGAAACACTTTGTAAACTAAAACCTAAATGTAAATCAAGAATAACCTTAGTTATTCTTGAGTTACACCTTCGTGCTTTACACTACTTCTCAAGATTGTCTAGGCAGAGAGGGGGGGGGGAATCCAGTGATTCTTGGACAGACAACTCTTAAAGCAGGAGGGCAATGTGGTCGGTATATTTCCCCTAAGAAAGGATAAGTAAGGTTAGTATGCCAAGTTAAATGAGCTTCCTTCCATAAAATTAATTTAATACTAGCTGCTAAAATATGGCCATCCATCATTTACGTCTTATCTTACATTTTATAACATAATATTATTATTAACCAGTTTGGTGGCGCATGGTCTAAAGCACTACTCTCACAGTAGACTATACTACCAATGACAGGGATAGCCAGGTTCAAATATTAGGAGGGTGTTCTAAAGAGGGGCTTCTAAAAAAAAATTGTCCACTCTCCCTCCAATCAATAAGGGTACACATCATTTAAATATAACCTTCATAATCAATTAGACTAATTTTTTATTTATTTTTTATTTAGCACCGCATCTTACTAACCGTTTGGTTTATACGCTTAAGTACTAAATACGTTAATGGATTAGAAATAGTGAGGGTTGACTTAGAGGAGGTGAACCCGCATTTGCGTTGAGGGGAGATGGAAAACCATTTAGTAAAAACCACTCTCAGTTCACTCGACCGAGATTCCAACCTTGATCTCACCTTCCTAGACAGTTGAGCTCAATACGACAAGCACGTTTGCTAACTACGCCACGAAGGCGGGTTATATAAGACTGTTAGCTTAACTAGTTCACAAGCGTTTCACCCAAACCGGTAGTTAGTCCGGGTGCTAGATAAATCCTAATTATGATCTCTTAGGTTTTGTTTTATAATGTTGCTAAGTTTTTTTAAAACCACAGTATACTTTTTGAAGTTAAGTTGTTGAAAATACATTTTATGAACATGTAGTTTGAGAAAGGATAGTTTCTAAAATATTCACTAACATTTTCCTAAAGAAAGATTCGAAAATTCCACTGATTAATCACATGTATAAAACAATCCTAATGTATTCGAACATTGACAAAGAATTAATATAATGTAATCCTACTTGACCTTAAACAGCCAATAACTGTGACAAACTGAATGTTATTTGCGAAAACTTCTCCACTCGCATGTTAAAAATTCAATTTTTTTTTTAAATTCTGTCTGGCCTCCTTTCCACTTAACCATGAGAACTGCTTTCAAATGTTAAATCCCAAATAAATCTGGGAATAGTTAATAATTGAATAAAAATTTAACATTTCTTCATAAGAAATTCACATTAAAAATTTAATTTTTATTTGTGTCATATATAAACGAATCTAAAAACATCTATAAAGTTTAGTTCAAAGAATATTTAATAATCATTTTTATATCAAATAATATAAAATTTTTCTTAAAACCAAATTAATTTTGAAAATAAGACGCCATAACCATAGGTTCAATGGATGTAATCGCGAGATAAGATGTTAGTTTATCAAGTATTTTAAATGATCGAGTAAGTGTTTTTCAGATAACGTTTTATTAATAATATGAGTAATTAGCTGCTTGGGAAAAATTCCGAAATGAATATTATGATGTTATATTATAATCTTATATATAAAATTCTCGTGTCACAATGTTCGTTCCCGTACTCCTCCGAAACGGCTTGACCGATTCTCATGAAATTTTGTGAGCATATTGAGTAGGTCTGAGAATCGGCCAACATCTATTTTTCATACCCCTTAGTGATAAGGGTTGTCCACCCTTAACATTTTTCTATAATTTTTAGACATTTTTTTAATATCTTTATATAATTCTTATACCAGTGTGTAACGGGCAGCGTGGGGGTGGAGGGGGGTTGTGAAGCTTATATNGTTGTGAAGCTTATATAATTATGATACCACAGTGGGTAACGGGCAGGGACTCTTTGGATGCTGGACATAACACATCTAAATAATGATATTCCTAAACTGGTGAAACATTTCTTTTTTATTTGAATGTTGTTATCGTTAATTTACATTTAAATCAATAATATTGAGTGTAATTAGAAGATTAAAAAGTTAAATTGTTAGGTTCATGAAAATATTGTCTACCTTTTGTTTCATGCATGATAAAATAATTTTTTAAATGCTTAGGTGTGTATTACAAAATCAAAAACGATAAAATAATATTGAATCATGTTTTAAAATATAGCCATTTTAGCTAACTAATTATCAGTCTGGTGTTAATTTTTTTCAATAATAGGTTTTGATGTTCAATTCATTACAATATTAGATCTTGTTGTTCATTTTAGCAAATAGTAACATAATACAAACACATAAGTTAATAAACGTTTTCATTTTACTTTTTAAATTTGAGAATATGATATTTAAAAGTAATGTTTTTAGTACCTATTCTATCTTTCTTACAAATACAGTAAGTTCAGTTATGTTTCCGTGTTGATAGCTAGTTTTGAGGGAATGTTATTTTTAATGTTTAAGAACCACATCTATATTTTCACTAACTTTTTACTAAAATGCTTATATCGTACGCATGTAGGTAAATCTAGACACGCGTAGAGAAAAATTTTACAAGTATATTTAGGCTACAATGCCGTCGTGGTCACTCCATGGATGGATCTTGAAATAATGTTTCTAAGGTGATTGTCTGCAACAATCACACAAATCATTGTCACAATTTTCATCTGTATAAGTAAATATTTGATGACTTTGTTTTATCCAATATAGAATGTAATTAGGTTCTTGTAATTCATATATTGAAATTGTAAGCCACGACAAATCGTCTCGAAGTAACCATCTAACTTCTGATAAATATACTATTTGGTGAACACTAAATAAATGTTCGTGATCTACCGGATTCTCTCTAATTTAGTTTGGTGGCCAAACAGGAAGCGCATTAGGGTCCTGGCGATGAAGGGTGTTCTGAGGATGAGGCTGTCCCTCAAGATTGACAACTCTTCCGAGCAAGATCGAAAAACTCAAGTACCGACTTCGTCGATCTCGTCCTTCATGTCCTTGAGCAAGGATCTACAACCTTAAATTTCGTAAGGCTCGCAGAGCATTAGGATTCCGTTGTATAGGGACTAAAACCCAGATAATATCCATAAAATTTTGAAAATTTAAAACATATACTATAGAAAATGTTACTAATGTCATTCTTGCTCTATAAACTAGTCTTGAACAATAAAATGTCCACTTTATAAAATAAGGCCAAAGTCTTCTTGGTCCTATTATTTCTTCCAGATATGTTATAGCTTGATATTTATTTTGAAATCTAAATCCATTTACCTCAGCGTGTTGGGCTATATCTGCGCTTAAATTTGATATATGTTGTAGTTCTCCATGTCAAAAGTTGTTAAGACTAGAGGTACAGGGCTAAATTCTCTCTCTTATATACTCAGTAAGACACATGTAAGTTTTTTTTATTTAGTAATTAATATGGTTAAATCTGGCACAGAAAAGTTAGAAATCATGTACATTGATACATTATAATTGACATTTACAAGATATCTTTTAGTGGCACTGCCCCCGGGAATGTTATTAAAGAAACAAATATATAATCTAACACGACTCATCAAATGGTGACCTTTGTTTAGAACATATATTGGCAATATTAAATGTGGATGAACAAAGCTCAGTATTAATTGACCCAAGTTGACATTGAGGTTTAAGATAAATTATCAACTTAAGCACTTTTTTTAATAAATATATCAAAAGTTATCTTACGAATACCCTTCAAATTATAATTGTTAATTAAAATGTCAGTACCAGTACAGACATTAGATTTATCTAAATAATAATATATATATTCCCTATCATATTTATCCTCAGATATTACATTAGTATTAACCAAAATATCTTTATTAAATTGTTGATGATACTTATCTATATTTACACCTCTTAAATAAAAACTAATTTTTGACACAGAAGCACGTTTAAAATATTGAGCATAATCTCTATATCTTTGACTTGTTTCATTAAAAAATGTACCAATTTGTATTACTTCAAATTTCATAGGGCCTACAACTGTATGATCATAGCCGGGTCCTCCTGAATTTGAAGTATATAAACACATAGATTTATCAACAACTGTATAATGGTCTTGTCTAAATGATTTAAAATCTTTCATATGATTGAATGTACTACCACGGACCAGCCTATATTTCTTGCGACGATACGATTTCATAAACTTCCTGGCATATCTTCTCCATCGTAACAACTTTGACCACCTTAGACGAGTTCAAACGCGTCCCCGGCGATACATACAAGCAACGCGTCTCCAAATAGTCCTGATCCGGTGGCGGTACATTACTGACAAAGATTTCTGTTTTTTTCAAACAAAATTCCTTCCAGGAATAACTTTTTGTTCTATAAAAAAACATTTTCCCTCCATTAAAAGTTCTAAAATGTTTTCATTATAATATTATAATAATATATCGTTATTAGGGAAAATATACGTTTTTATTCAAATTACACACCGAGAGTTAATATATAAGTAAAGGTGACTTAACGAGTAAACTTTTAACTAAAAAGTTAGTGAGTGCAATAGTATGCATCCATCGCTGCAACGACCCACTAGTGATTTTAAAAACAATGTATCTTTATTTTTATGGTGTGAGAATGTAAAATTATTTTGGTAAACCACACTTTATATACCCAACCAGATTTCGAACACCAATATATCCATCATAGGCAGTCCAGTCTAATGCGAGTGTGACGTTGTAGACAATTTAACCACCAAAACTATTTCATATAGTAAACTAAATAAATGTCAAATCTCAGATTACATTTTTTTAAATTAAAATTACTAAGTCAGAGCTAAAATACTTAAGAATTTAAATTTGGTATATTCTCACTAGATTGTTGATACCACGTCTAAAAATGTTAGTGGGTAGACACATTTTACCTACTCTAGTGAAATAAATATGAATAAGGTAAAATTTAGAGGTCATGTAATATATTATGAGTAAAGGGGAAGTAGGTAAACATAAAATAAAATATATGCTCCATGCACCCGGCGGTAATTCAATGCCCAGCTCTCTAGTCATTGGCAAACAAAACCACATATTACTAACATCTGGTACCCGTATTCACTTACGTGGGCCGTTTTAATTTTAAATTCTTCATAAGGAATTTTTTTATTGTAAATATTCTATAACGTTTTTTTATTTCTTTTTTCTGGTTAGTATGCATATTATTTATTTCTGCATGGCAAACAAATTAACTTTTACAACTTTTATAAAACTAGATTTACCATTATAGAATGTACACACTATTTTTTTTTATCATGTATAATATTTTATTGACAGTATTATTTCATAGTATATTACCATCGTAATTGACCGGCAACGGTAGACGTCAGTCTGTTCTTGTTTACCAGTGACGATAAAGTCAGGGCTCAAATCTCAATCGATTGGAATAAGATATATTTTCCCATATGTGTTCCTTGCTCTTGAACAATTATAATTTGAGTATACTTCTTTTAGACCCTAATTTTCCTAACGCTACCTTGTTATTGGATAGATGCCCAAGTAGTAGGACTCGGAGTGTAAAACACTTTTTTTTTAAGTATGAATACAATTATTTAAAGAAATTATTTAAAAACGTGACAGCATATATATTATTCGCAAAGTTACAAACAAATGTTTTCTAAGTGAGCTTGAAAAAAATAAACCTGAATATTTATAGTTTGTATTATGTTTTACTTTAGTGTATAAGCTGAACGGTTAGTAAGACGTGCTGATGAAAAGGTTTTACTTTAATATTATTACTTATAATACTAATACAAAATAAGATTTTACACGGCACACTATAAATTTTGTTTGTGTATTAGAATATCCGAGTATTTTTAGTTTTCCAAACAATTATAAACTTTTATATAAACTTATAAAGGTCATAACATTTTTTGAAACTAGTGTTAGAAAAATAATGTATTAATGTTTCAAAATTGATTTGAAATTAGTTTTTAGCATAAATATATTTAAGAAAGTGAGTTTTTTTAAATATTTTATAAATAATGGTTAATATGTTATTTTAGAACTTTACGTAGGCACTGGTGTTATTTCACCATATTCTGCTAAAATATTAAATATATAAACCAAAAATTCTACTAAGCATTCTTGAAAATATTATTATAAATCAACTTTATTAACATACTTAATATTAAAGTTGTTTGAATAATTATTTTTAAATGATTGATTTTTGTAATCCTTATACTAAATTAACTGTAATTCGAACAGATTGAAAACGTAATAGTAAGTTTACACATAGTTGACACGTTTTATTTTTTAATATAGATAATATGAGTTAATAGCTAGAGGGAATATTTATTTCAAGCAGCCTAAAGTATAGCTTATAAATAACTAAACAAGTGTGACAAACCATCATTCTATTGGTTACTTTTGTTGTTTCAAGCTTGCTGTCAAATAAAATGTGCTTATCTCTGAGGGACCAAAATTATTGGGTATTAAGAAAAATGTGTATAAAGACATAAAGATCAAAGAAAAAGCTATAACGATATAAGACTGGGTGTAGTATAAAATCTCAGGGACTAGCAACCCTAAACATTAAATAGTTTTAAAACGCAATTTATATTCTTATGCTCTCACCATTGTTGTTTAGATTGTATATCTTTAAAATCTATTATTTCGATTTAAATTTCATTATTGTTTACCTAATTAAATATTTCTTATATCAATTCATTATTATTTTATATAGTTATCATATTTTTCTGTCTACCTTCTTTTTGCATTAATTTATTTTTGTAAGGGTGGTACATTTTGCTATCTTGTGCTTTACGCGCGGTTTTTCTTTAGTCAGCAAAGCGTTTTTATCAAAGGTGAACGTACGTCACCACCGCGGCTCAACTCCTCAGTCTCTTTTAGTGTTTTGCACTCTCTTTCGTTAAATAAAATAGCCTCGTACTCATCCTAAATTGTGTAACTGTGCGTCTGATCATAATCCACCAAGATTATCCCATCACAACCCCAGGTAGGCCTAGTTGGGTTACTGCTTCACCGGATCTTCAGCAGCAGGTAGAATCTCACCAAATATGTCTCATTATGCAAACATTTTAATAATTATCTCAAAATCAAATCAAAATCAATCGTAACTAAAAATATTATTAATTTAAATTTATTTATATTGGATCATATTTATTAAACAAAGTAGTTTAAATATTTCCAAATAATTCCAGTTCATTCTTACTTAAAACATAAACATATTCAAGACTCCTCAAAACTAGATTACATGAACAGATATACATCAAAATACAAACCCAAATAACTATAGCCATTTATATAGATAATTGCAAGTTTGGAATAAAAATATTACATAATCAAGTTAATATAATATTTTTCATATTTTAGTTTCATTGATCAAAACTTTTCATTTTATTAATTTGTTAAATAAAAGTATAATATAAATGCTCTCATTTGTAGGTTTGATTAAATAACTATTCAAAGTATTTACTTACTATATGGCCTTAGGAACTTGAAATATCCATTGAAACATTTACAAAAGTAGGCCACTTACCCCTATATTGAGCAAGTTCCATCCAGACTACCTCATTAAATACTATCCCTATCTTTAATTAGCTCTATTCAGTCCAACTCTTTACACATTATTACTATCTCGAGTTGGTTCTATCCTGTCTAACTCATTACATCATATCCCTATCTTAAGCTAGTTTTATCCAGTCCACCTCATAGCACACTAGCACTTTCAGGTCAATTCCAATGCTATCCTCACATCATCGTCTAGGTTTTCTAAATAAATAACCGCTTCCCAGTGGGTTTGCCAGTCAATAACCTGAACAAGGTTCTAGATTTTCTCCTTCACGCTGCATGTCCTGTTCAGAGTACTCTACGAGATCTGATTATTTTAATCATGTCAAGCAATGAGTACAGGGTACGTAACTGGTAATAAGTTAACCTTATCCACACTATTAGCTTCATTCTCTTAAATTATTCTTGTCATGTATGGAAAGAGACCCATTTTTACAAACATAATCAATAACTGGTGAAACTCTATTCTACTATTACAACTACTACTCACACCAATGGATATTTGGTAGAAGTAGTATATTTATTTAATTTGTCTTTAGGGGATGGGTAAGTTGGTGTTAAATCCCAATTAGGTGTACTGGGACATTTTTATACAATTGTTTCCCACTACACGAGAACTCATAGGCCTACATTTACTTCTAAACTGGACTATACTAAATTAGCGGATCCTTTTTAATGTATATGTGAATAACCAGAACCAATAAGATGCAGTGGAAAAAAACATAGTTTTTTTAGCCCCACGTATAATTATCCCTTCAAATCATTAGCGGATCTAGGGGGGTGGGGCACGGCGGAACATGCCCCTCCAAATTGACCATAATATAGGTTTACTACCTATAATTATATATTCAAACAAATAGCTTAATAGATTTTTATACTAATAATAGAATGAGAATGTTACACAGACCAATATATTGAGGCTATTTTGAAACAATCATACATGTGTAACACCCCAATTCCCCAAATGTATACACTGAGCTCTCTTTGTAAATATAGATTCTGCCTCCACCTAACTTCACTAGTAGTAGTGTGTGTATGGTGATGTGTAAATGAAAAAGTGGCTCAAAACAAGAAAACATGCCTTTAATAAGATGTGCGAAACAAGATGTGTTGAAAGGCATGGAGATGACTTGACTTTTTTTAATACTATTCCTTGCCTCCCTATAGTTTCGGAAACTATCTTTTATTCACCTGAAGGAAGAGGAAGTAAATCATTTTCATCCCTTCACTCTATACTGTCATCAGATTTCCTCGTAAATGGGTTGGTTATGGCTTAAGTGTTGTAGCTAACTGATTTTTGCTTGGAAGCTACAGGCAGAGAAAATGGATGTACTCAAAGCGATACACCTTGCCGAAGCGACATTGGCAGGCCTTAAAGAAAAACGTAACCAAACCAATGATTCTTTCAAACAAATTTCAACAAATTACCAACGTCTAGCCCGGGAAATGGAGATATTAAATCAATGTACTGTACCTAGATGAATGGCCCTGCAAAAAAAACAACTTTCAATCCTAGTCAAGTGGGTCACTTAAATAATATTATCGTATTGAAGTGTACATTCCTTTTCCTGGACTACATAATAAGTTAATTTTCCTCCAGATTATCAAAATTACAGCTGCAAAGCCTTGGAGAACTTCAAAAGCTTTTGTCACCATAATTCAGTGATGGTATTGATGACGTAGTTCTGCAATGTGATGAACTGTACAGGTATAGTTTTCTTGTTTCTCAGCTCTGAAATAATAGCTACAAACCTGGAAGCGGATGTTGAAATCAAACTTCTCAGAAGAGTTTCCTAACTTTCCTTCAGTAGGGTATACAATAGCTTCCACCCTAACAAGTTCTGTTTCAACTCTTGCGTACATTTCCTGTCACAACAATAACAGGGGAGAGTTATTTTATGACCACGCGTCGTCGAAAGACCTAACTACGCTGTACATTAACAGAATATCTCATAAATGGATTGGCTTTGCCACACATCCTCCAGAACATCGCATTCACAATGAAGTTTGAAGAAGCTTTGAACATCTTTTCTAGAAAGCACAAAAGGAAAGATTCTGCAAACTTCCTTTGAAATACATAACAAAACTAATCTTGTTTTATTTACAAAATGTGCCAATGTTGTGCAAGGATTAACATATTGTTGTTGTATCTATATAAAACACACCTGACCTATCCATTGTTGATGGCATTATTTGCAATACCACATACAGCATAAACTAGTAAAATAATGCTGAGTGACGGAATGTAGTAAAATATGTCGGATTTGATTTAATTAATTAAAAAACACCAATGAATTCAGAAAAATTTTAAAGATGTTTATTATGTTATATTTTATTTCATTAAAACCGGATGACCTAAAGACATAACTTAAAAGGCTTGGATTTAAAATCATTTATTGGGGCTAGGGGGTAGGCTGACCCCCACCCTACCCCACTGGGAAGTAATACAACCCACCTTCGGTTACCCCTCCCCCACAGGAAATAATTCTGAATCCACCCCTGATTTAGATTATAAGCTTACCAACTAATTATACTTATTGTTTTAGGGCTAGTTAAGGGTATATTTAAAATAAGAGTAACCGCATTTGTGTGAAGGGAGAATTGAAAACCGCTTTGGAATAACCCCCATCAGTTAACCTGTATGAGACTCTAACCTCGATTCTCCCGTCACCAGAAGTCTAGTCTACTGCGTGAGTAATTCCTTAAACCATGTGGCCACCGAAGCGGGTAGCTTTAGTATTAATTTATGGTTGCATTGGATACTGTCAGATTTCATATTATGAAAATTGAAAAATAACACTTAGACACGGGAATCTAACCCAGGACCTTTGGCATTGTACCCAAATGCTCTAACCATTGAGCTACTCAGGAATCGTCCTGTGCCCAGTGTCAATATTCACTCATATTTTAAGTCAAGAGTCCATGATGGACGTGTGGAAATCTTCGGTTACAAATGTGTGATTTATTAATATCATGAGCTATCAGATAACGCAGCCATCTTCAACTCGGTAGTTGGCTTAATAATGCCACTTGTACAATTATTATAATTTTAAAGGAAAGCATAAAAAATAATTTTGGCTATATGAGTCTTAATGTCAGATTATTAATATTTAAACTCTACGATTAATACATTAACCAGACCTTATGGCATCAAATTATTTCTCGTTTATAAAGGTACAAACTAGTTTTATATACATAAGTATCCAAACCGGTTTTCCTAAATTGGTATAAACAAATTATCTCGACTGAAGATAGGTGTTATATGATTGGTAATAGATATTTTATATAAATTATACAGTTATATTTTAATAACTACATTATTTTTAACATATTTGTGAAATGTATTAATAGATTATTATCCTACCCATTTCATCCAAACTTTTATTTTCTTTCAAATTCTTATTTATTTGTTAGTGATACTCAAGGTGCATAAGGCATCTGAAACATATTTAAAAAAAAAAATTATTACTTTATGGTAATTAGCTAACGTTTCATTAGTGGAAGAGTGGGGTTATAAGGGTATAAGAATAACACAAAATTAATTTTAGCAAATTCCAATAGTTTTTTATATACATATTTCAATGATTAATTTAATTTAAAATCACAAATAAAATGTGCATTTAATGGTTAACTTATGATGTTGAGATAAAAATATTATTTTATATCGCGTAGCTATCATTCCCAATTTATGTCACAATATTTTAAAACCAAATAATCAATTAATAGACACGAGTAAAATATTTACTTTAACAGAAAGTGAGCAGAACAGTTGGCATGTAGAGGAATATTATATGAAACATTTCTTGACAGTACTTTTTTTTTGCACTGTTTACATCCTTCTTGTTTTCCTAAAGGTGAGATTTAGTGTTTTATACCCTGGTTTTGGTTGGAAGAACAGTAGAGAAAATTCAAACATATTTCTTTGCGACCAATATTGAAAACATTCTACTATTTTATTTCTATTATTTTATAAGTATTGATCATATCTATTAAAATGAACACATCCACATCACATGAATTGATGTATGAATATTTTTAAATTGTTTTTGTAGTTTTAGTACATAATTTCTACTGTTCTTCCTACCAAAATCATATTGTAGCTTGTCATATATAAGATGACCCAGAACCCTCTTTTCAGTTAATGTTGGGCTACGCATTGGTCTTCTTATTTGCAGTCTAGATGAATGCTTTTGAAAATACAATTAGTTACTTGTCTAATGAACCCAATAAATTCAATGGTTTCTCCTTGTAGCGTGGCATTTGTCTATATTTCAACCAGGTGTTGTTATGAAACACATTTATCGGAAAAGCAAAGCGCTGATAGCACCACTTATTCATCTGGGAATGTATCCTTAGCTTACAGTTTCATACAATCTATCAACTCCGCTCATGAAAGAGTTATAGTTGATAATAGACAATGGTACAACAACCTTTATATAGCCATTGTCACTACAGCCATAACACTTCGACTTCCCCACAATATATTCTCCATTATTGTGGATTATTCATGTTTCTTGTAATAGTAATTAGTCACCCTGTAATAAATTTTACTATTCAAAATAAATACATACTGCTAGGCTGTACATGATAAAGGAATATTAACCTCTTCAGTTGCCGTTTTTCCTTTAACAACCTTTGTTACTCTGGCCTCTGAGACAGCTTTTAGTTGATTCCCAATGAGGAGGTCATAATTTGCCTCTTCCTCATCTTCAGAATCCTCATATGATAACAATGGTTTATCTGAAGGGTTTATCTGGAGGTTTTATATAAATTTCCGCTACGAATAATCCTACTTGTTCTTCTAAATTTGCAACAATTTTATCACCACTAAAAAAATTTCAAGGAAAGATGAATAAAATATTCATATTTCTATTTGTTCCCGCAGTCATATCCATATTTAACACATATTTTTTAAGATTATGAAAAATAAAATATGGAATAATTTCAATTGTGAAACAATTTTACATTAGCCTTAAATATCGTATTGTGATCTGACAAACTACTAGATGATTAAATTTAAAAATATCTACTCTCTCTCTTGTAAGCCATATTAATAAGAAAACTGGATTTTATAAACTATATGCCAGTTTTGTATTCAAACCAAGCATGAAACAATTAACTAGCTGATGTATGTGTTGCCTTCTGGCAGTAATCAGTGTGTTCAAAGTTGAGAATTAGAATGGCTTGTCATAAAAAAATCCCTGATTTTCCAATCATGGAAATGTGGGGTAAAATGGGTTAAGCTACAGGAGTTTGGCGAATGTTAAAATATAATAAAGGAAAGAACCAGGTTATGTTGACCAGCATATTTTATTAATGTTATATTATTTAAAGAGAATACAAAAAGGTCTATTACATAAAATAATTTGTGTGAAAATATTACTTTTTGTTGTTTACCTAAGAAGTGAGCTGAGGGTTCATCACAATAAATACAATCAAATTATAAGTAAATAATATGTTTTAAAGAACCTGCAATTCAAGCGGGGAAATAAGGAAGAAAATAAGTGTTATAGCCATCATTTAAAAAGAGACATAAAACCACCTTTAAAAACTACATTCCATTTAATGTCACGTTTTAAATAACTTTCATCGAAACTATACCATATTACATAATACATAGAATTATTGATTTGACCTAAACATTATTTTATAATAAAAATATGTATAGATAAGAGAAGTATTTTATCTATTAATAAATAAATGTTGGAAATAAAAAAATACTAATAATCAACATGATTTAAAATGGTATTTATTGTGTTGTATTTTTAGTTACCTTATTTTGTTGGTGATTGGTTTATAAACAGCTTTATGGATACAACTAAGTTAAGTTACATTCCAATTGTTTGTATAAGCCATATTTTAAGGAATAATATACTTCGTTTAGGGAAGGACTAAATACGTTATTTAGTAAATTATGAAAACGCCTATGTATTTGAAAAATAAAGTATGATAAAATTATTAGTTTATAGCCAAATGTTATTTTTGATGATACAAAATAAATTGTAAGATACAATCGTACAGAATTTAGCCTGTGTACTCTATTAGAGTTTAGAACAAACTGAAAAAAGTGTTTTTAGTAGCCAGCCTGAAATAAATTAAATTTATATTTGTAAACATAAGAAAGTATCTTCATATAAACATTCTACAGAATGATCCAAAAGTCGCGTAACCCTGGTTTTCCAAGGATATTTCTTGCAGAAGAACATGTAAAATGAAAATGTTGTTTACATGTATGGCCACACTATAATTTTATATCCTAATTTCAAAGTTTAATATTTAAATTTGCAAATTGCCTACGTTTTTACGTGAGAAAATAAAAATAAATCGAACAATTTTTTTTTATATTTGAGCAGTGTTATTGATACAGTTTTATAGCTTTAATTCCCTACAACTTATTTCAGTAGCCGAATTGTTAAAGGTATCCATCTTGAGTTAAACTGACCTGCTGAAGACGGGTAGATCGAGTTTAGAATCCCTGTCGGATATAATTCAAGTGTTTTATTTCCTAAATAGCTTCCAGCTCACATTCCACGCCAATAGGGTTAGACTACCTCCAAAAGATTCCTGCTTCATTCCTACCCCTTTGGATTAATTATCATACACGCATAATATAACCTGAACATGTAAAATTCGGAGATTTAAAAGATGATTATTATTATTATTACCACCGCGTCTTACTACCCGTTCGGGTTATACGCACTTACGCTAATGTGTAATGGTAGGGTGATTGTGAGATGAAATGAAGGACCTACAGTTTAACGTGGAATCTGAACCACGGTGGAGGCCTGGCATTCCCCACATGTCTTGTCAGAGGTGAAGGAAGGGTTTGGTAATCAGATAAATCTTTGCTGGGACCAAGGATTGAACCCCGGCCGCCAGCATATAAGTCTGACACCTTACCCCTAGACCACCAGGTCACCTGATTTAAAAGAAAGTCTTTCTTCGTCCTCTACTCCGGGCAAACTGCATTTTATTATAACTATGTGAGGTTGGTGTAGGAAATACTATTTAGGTATAATGTACCCACATTTATTTAAAAGATTGAGAAATTATTCAGGAAAAACAGTCTCAATGCAACTAACCGTGATTCGATTCCACAACATCTCTGGTACTAGTAATTGTTTCGGTATCTACATTGTCTAAGTCATCACTATTGCAATTTATAAGACTGCTGATTATGGGGATTCAGAATTAGAATTCTGGTTGGGTATAGTGAGGATGGTTTATCCTAATGGTTTTCCACGCTCCCTCTATTAAAATATTTCTACACTTTTAAATTCAACCTTCCTTATCACTAATACATTAGAGAATTTAATATATAGGCGTATAACCTGAATGGGTAGTAAGACATGGTGCTAAATATAAATACATATAAATATATATAACCAGTGTACCAGACATGATTAGTTTCAGGTAAATATATTTTATTTTTACAAAAATAGAGATCAAGGATATTAAACTTTTCAAAAAATATTTTAAAAAACTTCTGGTGCATGTTGTTGAATATTCAACGTTAAGGCAGATTATTATGAATGGGAGTAGGGGATACAAGAATAATTAACATTATAATGAGTTTGGTGACTTAGGCTGTGCTCTGTAAATTACCTTTCCTTATGCAAACGTATGTAAATAGCAACTTGGTTGGGCTCAAAGTCATTTCTTACCGCACGCTCGCTACGAATAAGAAAGACTCCACAGAACACGAGACATGGTACATAAAAGGAAGTATGGGCGTATTTTGAAGTGGAAAAAAGTTGTTGAATGGATGTTTTTATATTTTAAAAAGTGGAATCTAGAGTGTATGAGGAGGTGGAAAAGGTAGTTTCAAGTAATGTATATATATATATTAGCTTTAAGTGATTTATTTTTATAGTTTTCCTTAGTTACGACGTTCAGTCTTCTAAAAACGTTCAAAGTTTAAGTGGAACTAAATTTAAAATTCAAGAAAAAAATTAATAAAATTTCAAAAATATTTGTATTGCTTTAAATATAAGGATTTGAAATTAGTATTACCGTTAATGGATATTTTGGTGCTACAGCTCCATGATGGTTAGATATTATCAACTGATTACCATTATCTTTCCGCATTAATATATACATGTATATATCCTCTAAATTACCTTATTCGTTCCTATTTCTTAAGTTAATATGTTTAGGATATTAGCAATAAACGAATTAGTTTTAAAAATTATGAGTAAATTAATATAAGAAAAAAGTAGTATAAGTGATAATCCTAGAGAAAATATTAAAAAAAAACTTATTTTCATTAAAAATCATTTAATAGTTCAAGAACATTCACAGTAATATTAGAATAGTAAAATAGTGTTTTTCTCTGCTAATCATGTATATTTTCAATAAATTCTATTGAATCTAAATAGCGATTAACTATTTTTAAAAATGTAGTCCGAACAAATTCACTGTTGACTTAAGCAGTTGGTTCTTATTAATCTCCTCACGACCAGACATAACCATTATTTCACCGAAAGTGACTTTCCACAAACCAAAACCCATGATACTTTCCTTTTCTCTAATTTAAAATTATATATGAAAGTACAAGTTTCAAAAACCAAATGTACAAATAATTACATTGTCATAAGAGCTAGCCGGACCATGGTATGTAACTGTGACCTTAAAATATAAATACCATGTAAACTACATAAAAACAACACCTTTTTATGCTAAGCGGCAAAATTACATCATTATACACGATTAGGCAATTAAGTTGAGATACCTTGATATCCCCAAAGCAAAGGATTTTTGATTAAAATTTCCAAACAATTTTTTTTTCAGGGAGAAAGAGAACAAACAACACAAGAAGTTTTTAATTTTGTTGAACTTTATTTGAAGGTCAACTTTTTAAAAACGAAAATTTTATCGAATTGAAATGTATTTTGAGGTTAACGGTCATCATTTTGAAAATTTATTAAAGTGATTTTATAAATCATATTGTGTTTAGCAATTTGAAGAATAAAAAGTAATAAAAAATTCTTAAATAAAAAAATGTTATTAGAAATATATGTTAAAATATTTTTAAGAATAGGTCTCAAATAATAAATTTTTTAGGCAAGTTTTTTTTGTTGTGTGTATAGTCAAATTTCTTTAAAAACAATTGGCGGCTTTCCTTTAAGAAATCAAATTTGACCTTGAAATAATCTTGAAGACTTTCGCCAAATAAAAATGAATTAGTGCTATTGTGTTTTCTCCCTAAAAAAAAGTGTTTTTTTTCCTAGCTCACTTAGTTTTCGGGATTTTGTGATGTATCAACTTAAATGCCACATCCTGTATTTTAGTTTTATTAAATTTATCTAATTTTCTGTCTCTACTTCCACACAAACTCGGATATAGCTCCTCTAAATTGTACCTTTATGGTCTCAACTTCAGTAGTATTACTGTGCGGATAAGCTTGATGCGATGCGATACACACTAACACAAGACACGTAACAAGTAATTTAATGACAATGTAGTCACCGTTCAATTTAGTCCTGTCACACTCGCTTCACGGATGTATTATCAAGGTCGTAACGTTTATTCTTTTAATACCAACATAAAAGTGTTTTATTGCCAAAGCACCCGGCAATACTTCCACACCGCATGCCGCAGCAACAAACTAACAAGAGTTATCCCATGCATACACAAACTTGTCATTTGAAAGTTTTCTTCTTGTATGTACAGTAGCCCCGTGGCTTCTTTGGTGCTGACTGACAGCTCACAGCTGACTTCTGACAGACAACATTTAAGTATATAACTAAATGTTGACTGTCAGAAGTGACAGCTGCTAAACACATGTTTTGGCAGATCATATGGTTCGGCGTAGGGATTCATAATTTGGTCTGGTAACTTTTTAAATATATCAGTTGTCAGCTGTGAGCTATCACTCAGCACCAAAGAAGCCATGGGGCTACAGTATGTGAGCTAAGGCATAGATACAAATTTTCTTTTTTTTTTATCACCATGACTACTCGTTCGGTCAATAAGCTTATTCACTAACGACGCTAATGGTTTTTTATGAATGAGGAAAGTTATATTTATAGGATGGGTACCTGCATTTGCGTTTATAGATAGTGGAAGATCGTTTTGTAAAAACACCTTCAGTATAACCACCCGAGATTTGAACCTTGATCACCTCGTCATCGGCAGTCCAGTCATCTGCAAGAGTAGTGCCTTTGATCATGTGACCACCGAAATGGGTTGTATTCGAATAACATTTTATAATGTTTACATCATATCTATTAATATATGGCTATAGCATCTAATATTTCTAAAACATATTAACAAAATGTATATATATCGTTAGATGTATTTTTTATTAGATTACATATGTTCTTTAGTCCATATTCATAGTAAGGTCATAAAAACTACTAAATAATATTTTGTTACTGTGCCAATATAAACATATTTTTATTTTTTATCCGTTATAACTTTGCAGTCTGTAATGGATGTACGGACTCTGCCTTAAAATGTGATTGAAGAATGACCCTGGAAACGGGACGATTCCTGGATAGCAAAACGATTATATTATCGGCATACTAAGTGGAGGCTCCTGGTTTTGATTCCCATGTCCAGTTGTCATTATTAAATTTAACGATTATTATATCACTTTCATCGTTAAACTATCAAAATATTCTTAGTAAAAATGCATTAATTACTAACATTTAAGATATAAAAAAAGTTAAAATTAGACTAAATCATTTAAAAATTTATATTGATATATAAAAACACTGAATATATCTCATCATAAATATTCTTTTAGGCAATTTTTTGAGGTAATAATAAATATTAGATTATATGATGAGGATATTAATAAATAAACATGAATTAAAATGCATGGCTTTAATTTAGCTGAAATTTAGACCCACCACCGTTCAAAATATAATCGTTTGTTAAGATGGAAAATTAAAATAAATTTCAGAGGTATATATTTCTTTATATTCATTTAAATAATGTATGCAACGGATTTCTAAGAAAGATACCTTGTCATTTTTTATATTTAAATAAAAGTTTAAATACTTATGTTATGTTATGTTGTGCTGTGCTGACCACATGACACCCTCCATCCACAAATGTTGGTACAATCATCGCTAACAGTGGTGGTAACTTGGGCGGTAAATCTCGCTTGTGGGCTCACACCATAGATTTTATTAATACAACGTTACAATTTTTGTATGTATTATATCAATTATAATACGAGATTTAAAATTAACACGATATCTGAAATATAATGACCGCAAACATGAATTTCTTGTTTCAGTACATGAAAGTAGATTTTTGATACTTTTTCAACTTTCATATAATGTAGTGTTCTCATGACAATTCAAAATTAGATAATTATGCCACTATGTTATGCATTAATTTTAATATGTTATTCTAATTACTTGTCTTATTTTATTTTAATATACCGTCTTCTTTACTAATTTTTTTTATAATAAAGAAGTATTTAAAGTAGAACCACTACATGGCTTATCATAATAAACGAGGAATTATAAATGTTGAGATAAGTTCTAATCTCCTTTATGTTTATGAGAATTTTAATCCGAGTAGTAATAATTATAATCGAGGTTGTTGTGATAATGTATAGGGTGTTTATCAATGACTTAGCTCACACAAAAAAAAATATTGTTATCTTGAATGTAGCGAGTTTTTTGGGGAAACGTATAAGTTGAATAACACACTTGGAAAATAGGTGAAATATAATGTTGATTAAAACAGGGATTAATTAATATAACAAAATAGTATAATTATATTTAAGGTCTTGTAATAAGATTATATATTTAAAATTTTGTAATTTTTTAATCAAATATAATTATTATTTTTAGATAAAATAATTTTCATCTAAAATTCTAAAATATCAAACTGAACATTTTTAGATCATAAAGTGTATATATTAATCTATACTATTAATACTTAACAGGTATAGCTATTTATCCTATAGCTACTTTAATGACATACTAGCTTATAGATAGGTAGTATATATATGTATGTAAATACATATATATAATTATGTATTGTTTACGGCCATTTTAATTAAAGAAATTGTTTTAGAAAATTAATTATTAAGATTATGGGTGCGTACGATGCTTTTAAAGGAGTATCGAAAATTAACTTTATTGCTAATTTCACTAAAAGCATGGTTTTATGTCATAACTCTTAGATTGTTAATTGTTTCATCTTTAAAAATTTACTGCATCAACTCCTGATCAATAAGATATTAAATACAGAAGATAAAAAAAATTCAAAGTGCCGTGAAGCGAGACGAGTTAAACGAAACATCCGAAAAAAAATAAGATAAAAAGTCGCGAGTAAAAAGCAGTAACAAAAGAGTTGAAGATCGATACGAGGAGTTAGTGATAAGTGAGTCTCATTAATTCTTCAACCATGTGGCCAGGAATTATCACTTCCCCAACAATCAAAAAGCATGAGTAAGAAATGGGGGGAAGCAATTATTTAAAAGAAAATACAAAATTGTTAGAGAGGGAATATGGGGTTAGAATAGGCGAACTAAAAAAAGAACCAAAGAAAAACAGCGTGTATCCGACATTGGTAAAAGTACGTCATTTGTCTTTGGAGCTTGGGGACGGAACGATTACGTCACCACAGGTGGGAAATGACGAGGAGTGTTGAAGGGGGAGGAGTAAGGGGTTTAAACGAAATAAGAAGTACGACAGTGATACATTGTAACGTGTGTGTCCATACATCTTATTTCTCTTTTTCTAATGTTACTTGTCATACTTTATTATGGCAGTTAATTCTTAACACTTTGGTCATCAGGATGGAAAGGCATCCCACTGTGAGACTACTTATCTATAAATGAATGAAATAATGATTTTGGTTGGTTGATTATTGAGAGAAAATATCAATTAAAGTATTTAATTGTAGATATTAATTTTAACTTGTAGAGAATAGTAAGCTTATTTATTTTCTCTACTACTGGTCAAATAACATGGTAACTTTATAGTGTATCATTTAACACATGATTTTTAATACATTGCTTGCCTTAAAACGTTTTAAATCTTTTATTCAATAATAGAATGACTTTATTTAATCAAATATTATAATAATTATTAACATAATAATATTAATTTTAAAATAATAGTGCATTCCATGAATTTATTTATTAAAATATATGTTTAAACTATTTTAAAATAACCCTAAATCCAATCAACTATTGTTGTTTGATTGTATTTTAGAAATTAATCCCACAAAATAATATGACGTATAGATAGCTTGAAGTTGACTCTTTTTTCAGTTTTTCCTATTTCTTCTTTGCTTGGTGTAGGGCACCAATTTAATATCAGAGTTGACTTTGATTGGCACTAAATTCAAACATCGTTGTCGTCCATTACAGGGACTCCGTAAAAGGAATGTCAAAAAGTTGCAAACTTGTGATAAAATATATCTCATCAATGTGGACAGTGAGAACTTCATATAGCTTAACAGTGACCAATATTCAACATGAACAATAATGACATGGATAATATTTTAAAATGGCTTTAGGTGAAGAAAAATATATAAAATTATAGTGTAAGAAGTACATATATATTGATAAACACGTAGGCTAAATGTCAAGCTTATTCATTTGGGTTTGATAGAGTAATAAAAAAGTGTAAATTATAAATAATTAGTTATGTTATTATAATTTATCATTACTTTTGATACTTGTCTTTAAATATGAAAGAATATAAATATTTAAAATTGTACTATTGAAACAATTTAGGTTATGCAATAATATGATACGCATTTAATACGAATTTGTTAAATCTTGAATATGTATATAGTACATAAAATTAACTAATTCTTTCATGACCGTGCACTATCAAAAATTGTACGGAATAATCGAAAATCCACTAGGCCACTAACAAAAATGGAGATTCTTGGCCACTATGCATATAATTACATTCTAAGCCCTTAGTCACTTAATCCTGGTAAACCACGCTTCATTACAGTATGTAAATATGTGACATAAAGCATAACGGGTGCAATATTCAACCGGATTTAACCAGCAATTTAAAGCACAGTTTAATTTATGACCAGGACTGGTGACGTCATTTGAGTAATAGGCCCTGTGGTGGCACCAATCAAAACAACGATGGTATTTCCTATTAGAGGGTCCTAGATCGAGTTTTATGTTTTCAATAGGCTAAAGTTTTGGAATGTTTCATGTGCTAGTGTGATTATTAAAACAAATATTACACATTTTAATAATTGTACAAGCTATAGGTGTCCCTTCCAAATTTTACTCGTAAAAAAATCCTATTATTAATTTAGCTTTGTGCAAATAGATAGCTTGAAATGAACTGTAGAATACTGAATATTGATAATATTTCTGAGAAATCAAAATTTAATCTTCCTGAAATTTTATAAATTAATATTTAAAATATTTAAAATAGTTTCTAGTAAACATCTATGCTGTTATTTGAAATACTTATACTTATAAAAGTAAAGTATTCGTCAGTGGAGGTAAGTGATGAAATAGTTTGTCTTAAAATATGTTTAAAGTTTGTTATATTAATACAACTTGCTACAAAGTTTGAGGTAGTTTTGCTACTTTTTATTGTTAAAAATAATTTGTTTACAGACATCTAGTCACAATTCAAAAAAATTGAAATATTTAATTTCCTTGAAGATTTCAGTTTCACAGCCATACATTCTTTGAAATTAAATTTGAAAGTACCTGAAAGTAACCAATCCCAACTTTTTTGATTTATTTTTACTTGAATGGATTTGGAATATTTTACCATATTTTTTATTCCTAATTAATTCTGGTGCATTTCAAGGTATAAATTATGTATCTACACCCCTATCTAATAATTTATATTATCATTTAAGGTTCTATTAAAAATGTATACACAAATATTGAGTGTCAAATGTTGTCGCCCAACTGAAAATCAAAACAAGATGGATGATAAAATTTGAAACAAGTATATTCCCTGAAAATAATAATGAAATTAAAATGAAATAATATTTGGACGTGGTACATGCCTAAAGCTAAAAATAATTATACTATTTATTTTTTTACTTCTTAGCTATACATTTTGTTTCCAGTTAGATTGGCTAAATGTTAAAAATTTGTCGAGATCAGGCAAAATTCTTTAACTCTTCTGCTACTATTTTTGAGATGTAATTTAAATTCAGACAGATGTAAGGAATAATAATTATACCCTGATTTTCTTACAGAATGTACATTTGGAGCACCTTATGTAAATTATAAAATGAAAAAATACATATTTTTGCGGTCAACACTAATAACATGCTACTATTTTTATGATATCAAAAAAAGATAGCTGAAACTCAAATAACTCGATGTATGAATAAGTGAAAGTATATTTATTAAATTGATTTATTTATATCTCGGAAATATATACTCGTAATAAAATTTATGTTTATTAATATTATGTTAATCTATCTCGTTAGTAGAGAATTTTATACGATTTAAAAAAGTATTCCTTGGAAATACGACTATGGTTTAAATATTGGCTTCTACGAATATTTAATTCAAAATTTATTAATGTATTATTGATTTTCAAATAATTAATTTTATGATTTATTTTGCAAGATTAGTGTATATTATACAATCTCTCTATAAATATATATTTAAAAAAAAAATTATTATTCAAAATAAATTATTACTTCTTCAGAAATTACTTGTGAATATAAAAGTTTTTGTTAGAATGATTTTAGAGACATTTATTAAAAATTTGGAAAAAGTAAAATTGCTGCTAATATATACATATTATAAAATCAAAACTTTAAAAAAGTATCAAATATCAATTAATATATCATCATCATTGAATAGACGAAAATACATCAAATTTATTTAGGACCCATATCTTATATTTTGTAGAGGTTAGCTAAACTATTATACTATCATCATTACTAAATTTAACAATTTTCTTAAGCACTGCAAATATTTTTGTTCATAAAATAAACAAATCTTTGTGCATAAAGAAAGCTACGTTGACATAGAATATATAAAACTGTCGAGAGAAAATGTTCCATGAATAATATAGTCTACCTGGGGCGGCATACTTTTAGACATTGACAAAGGTGAAAAGGTGAGGGGAGGGGCTGGAAGTTATTATTTAAAATCAACAAGTGCCAAACCCATTTAAGTGATTCATTCTTCACCCGGTTAGAAACTGCTAAAATATGGCCTTCATCTTCTATCTTCCACCAATAATTCATCCTTGTTGGCACATTATTGATGAGAGGAATGAGCAGAAGTGATGGGTGGAGAGATTACAACTAGCAGTAGTTTGAATTTAATAAATAATTAGAGCAACACGAAACTATCAAACTAAAGATAAACTAAACCACATATGCTTATATTTCTTTGTTCAAATTGTAAACAAGCTTTTCCGGTGGTATAACACTACCCCCAAACCCCAATATTGTATTTTGTACTTTTGGAGAAGTTCCCTCTATTATATATTTTAATTGTTTGTTTTTTATAAATGGTTTAGTTTCAAGTATTCATTTATCTTATGCATACAATGTGTGCACTTATCAAACAGATTATCCCTACCCAAATTTTGGGAATATTTGTAATCCAATCACAAATTCATGCCGCAAGACGAAAATATGTTTTAAGTCACTTTAAAAATATTATTGAAAAAATGTATCCCAAATACGATTAATCACGTGGCTGTGTCACAAACATAAAATACAGACCATTCATACAAGCTAGATAATCATAATCATGTCCATTTAAATGGTGTATATTGTAATTAAGTTGGAGATATTCAACACACTTTCACTAAAGTTCACTAAAATGAACAAATTTAATAAGGCCTTAAATTGTATTTGTGAGGTATTTACAAAACATAGGCTTATGTTGTTGAGAAGTATGTATCGGTAGGCCCATATATTTTAAAGATTAAATCCCTTTATTTGAAATTCTTATCGAAAATGAATGTGTTTTATTCTACATGCAACCACATATACAATATGACTATTATAAGTTTTATTGAATTTATTTTAGGTATAAAATTTGTTATTTCTGAACTGACTGACTATATCAGCAAATAACTTATAAACTATCTTAAAATCTATAAGAGATACAAAACCAAGCCCCCAAGCTTTAATTCATTAATATGAAATGGTTAATCTTAATTTCACCTATAATAAAATCTTCAGCCTGGTCATGAATTGAACTCAGGACCCCTATCTCAGTAGACCACCACGAAACTGACCTAGCTAATGTTTTTAACTACCCTTCCTATCAAGAATTTCCTTTTACAATTCAAGCACTTATTGAAGTCTTTTTTAAGTCATGTATTTTTCAAGTGTCAATCTTGAAAGATGATAGTTGACAGATGAAGAATAAAGATACCTTTTTTTCAATGACGATTCCAATATCTTATATATTATTTAAAAATCCCGTTTCCAGTAATAGGAATTACAAGGAAACTACTGAACAGATGTTGACAAACGACCACTCATTTTAACTGTTAGAAGTCCAGGATGCTAGGAAAAATATTATTTTTTCACGAAAACTCAATTTTCACAAGGAATTTTCAGTTTTTTATTCCTTGTTTACACACTATGGAAACCGTGTTTTGCTGCATGGATGTAAATAAATAAATAAAATAAATTTCTTTGCGTAAAAATAATAACTCAATATTTCTTTGTTGGTTCGAATACATCACAGATTTATCTTTGGATGAATATTTATCTTTGATGCTGGTCATAACACATCTAAATTGAGTTTCCTAAATGGGGGAAATATTATATTATTTTTATTGGAATGTTGTTATTGTTAATTGGCATTTAAATCAATAATATTTAGCATAATTTAAAAAACAATTTGAGTTTTTAGGTTTGTGAAAACATTTGTATAGTTTTGGTTCATGCATAATAAAATGATATTTAAATGGGTTTTGGTATGTCTTATAAGTTCAAAATTGTTAAAACGATCTTGAATAATGTTTAAAAATATAGCAATTTCAACTATTTAAGAATGAGTTTTGGTGATCATTTTTTCAGATAGTGGGTTTTTATATTTATGTTCATTTTTATATTAAAATAATGGGTGTTTATGTTTATGTAGCAAATAGTAACAAAATACGATACATTAATTAAGCTACATTTTCATTTTGACAATTAGTTTTGAGGATATAATTTTAAAAATTAAGGTTTTGGGTTCCCCATATATCTTTACACATTCTTACAAATACATTAAGTCCAGTTATGTTTCCAAGTTGATAATTAATTTTGAGGGAATACTATTTCAAAATACCGTAATGTTAATACCACATCTATATTTTCATATTTTCCCTCTCTATCAGACTATCACGCTCTCACACATTCTATCATATTCTCTCCTCTCTTTCTCTCTCCCTCTCAGACACTTACTCACTCACTCACTCGATGGAACTCTTTCTATAATATAGTATTTTATCATTCCCTCTCTCCAAATTCATCCCTCTCTTTCACACACTCTCTACCATCACATACATTCTTTATCACATAATGTCTCTTACATTATCTTTTTTATACTTTTTCTCTCTTAAGTTCTGACTCAAAACGCTCTCTCACAAATGCGCGCTCTCTCTCTCAACCTCCCTTTATCTAAAACTCTCGATTTTTCCCAAACCCACTCCCCTTTAAGCTCTCTCTTGTCTCAAACTCACTCTCTTAATTTATATCTCTAACTCTTTCTCTAACTTTCTCCCAATCTAATTTTCTCTCACTCAAATAATCTCTCACTCTCTAACCTTCTCTGTATAGCTCTCTCTCACACGCCTAAGTTTTTTTTCTTTCTTCCACACAATATATATACTAAAGTTTTGCACTCTCTTTCTCTCTCACACAAACAAAAACACTTTATCACGCATTCCCACTTACATATTCTCTTTCTCTTTCTCCCTCCCACAGACTCTTTCCCTTTTCCTCACACACTATTTACCTCTCAAACTCACAAAATCTTTTTCTCTTCTCACTGTATTTCACTCTCTAACACATAAACATACTTTCACTATCACTCGCTCACACTCACGCGATCTCTTTTAAGTGCTCATTTTCAGTCTCTTACACTCACCTTTTCACACACCT
Source organism: Timema shepardi (assembly GCA_902151425.1). Classification (NCBI taxonomy): domain Eukaryota; kingdom Metazoa; phylum Arthropoda; class Insecta; order Phasmatodea; family Timematidae; genus Timema; species Timema shepardi. The sequence goes on along the minus strand of CABFVX010002711.1, from coordinate 457 downwards.
ACACACTTTCACAATCACATACTCAAACACTTACACTCTCATTTTCACTTACACATTTTATCACTCTCTCTATCATATATTTTAATATATATTATTTGATAGTCCCGTCCCCAGTAATAGAAACGACTCAACAGTTTTTGACAAAAGAACATGCATTTTAAAGATTATGGAATCAGGATACTGGTAGAATTAGTGACTGAAAACTTGAATCCAACTTTCCTAGCAATTTTTCCATCTTTTCCTTCTGTTAGGGCAGTGGTTCTATATGTGATATACTTTTTATATTACCATGGAAACCATGATTTATACTTCATTCACGGTAGGAGTTTACCTCTGAAAGGTCTTTTTTCTTACCAATATCCTACTATATAATAGACTAGCAGCCCAACCCGGCTTCGCACGGGCATAATAATATAATAAAAGAAAATACACAATGTTTTACAGTGAGTTTCTAAAA
>CABFVX010002710.1:67439-91273 GCA_902151425.1 Timema shepardi | reverse complement strand
TATTGGGGGGGGGGGGGGGGGGGGGAGGGGGGGGGGGGTATTATGAAGTAATTTGTTACCAACCTTGACAGCGAAACCGAAGTTATTCCATACCGAGGCAAAAATTAAAGCTGGCATATTTGATGGACCACAGATACGCGGCTTAATGATAGATCCACATTTCCCGTCCCCCATGAACGAAATGGAAAAAATTTCCCAGTTTTCATTTACGAGATTGAACGAAAATTTCCTTGGTACTCGAAAGGCAGAAAATTACAGGGAAATTACTGAGGAAATGCTAGCCACCTTAAGCAGTCTAGGTTGCAATATTGGTGTGAAACTTCATTTTTTACATAGCAATATTGACTATTTCCCCCAAAATCTTGGTGTGATGAGTGAGGGGCAAGGTGAAACATTCCATCAGGATATTAAAGTCTTGGAAGTAAGGTACCAGGACAAGTGGAATGAATCAAAGCTGGTGCATAAAAAGGGATCTTATAGTCACCGCAGAGCATCAAAACGAAGGACGGTTTTGAGTGACAACTAGACATTTGGAACATCCACATCTATGTAAGACGCGCTTCGCCGCAACCCAGTGTCCTTTTCCCGGGTTTAGGTTGTACTGGCTCAAAGAGCTCACCGCATACGCGATGTCTGGTCGTGTAGATACTGCGAGGTACATCAGAGAACCGATGAGTTGCTGGTACGGAACTTCGCTCATTTCCTCTGCCTCCTCCTCCGTAGATGGCTCCATGGCTTTGGATAATTTGCTGTTTCCATCTAATGGGGTATTTACCGGTTTGCAGTCTTGCATTCCGAACTTTTTGAGAACATCTTCTATGTACGATTTCTGTGACATAGTGACCAACTTTGAATTTTCATCTTGTTTGAATTCAATTCCAAGACAGTAGTGCAGCTTTCCTAAGTCTTTCATTTGGAAGTTTTGAGACAAATCGTCTCTCAATCTTGTGTAGGCTTCTTTACTGTTTGTAGCTATGATCAAATCATCTACATAAACAACCACGATAAGAGTCACACAACCATCATTCATGTGGTACACACACTTGTCACAATCTAATTGTTTGAGTCCAAAAATTTCTAGTCTCTCGTGCAACTTTTTGAACCACTGTCGGCCCGACTGCTTTAGGCCATATATGGACTTTTCGAGTGAACAAACTAGACGCTCCATTCCAGGGGTAATGAAACCGTCCGCCTGTTCCATATAGATCTGTTCGTCAAGATCTCCATTTATGTAGGCCATTACAACATCAAGCTGATACAAAGTAAGGCCTAACTCAGCTGCTAGGGCAGCAACTAGTCTTATTGAGCTAAGTCTCGCAACAGGTGAAAATGTTTCATGGAAATCAATCCCTGGGCGTTGGTTATAGCCCTTCGCTACCAACCGAGCTTTCCGGCGTTCGACATTACCGTCTGGCCCATACTTTGTTCTGAGTACCCACCGACAACCAATGACAGCTTTATCTTTTGGGCGTGGTTTCAATGTCCAGGCCTTGCTGTGTGTCAGAGCGTTGAACTCAGCTTCCATCGATTTCTGCCACTCAGCTGCATAAGGTCCTTCTAAGGCTTCTTGTACAGATGGATTTACTGCCTCTTCATACATCAAGCTCGCACTTTCAGGTTTTGGCGTAACCAGATTAAAATGTTTTGCTGGTCGTCCCGGCTTTCCTGTTTTAATCAATTTAGGTCGACCAGGCCCCCTCTTATTCTCAATCACTGTGCAGTCTTTGCTTAAATTTTCTGATTTGAGGTAATTCTCATTGACTTCAATAGGCCTATCAGGATCAATGGGATCACTTTCTTGAACTTTATCTACATGTCCATCAGCATTAGAAATAGGGTCTTTCACACTGTTATCAACATATAAGTAAGAAGGTTCAAAGTTCGCACACTCCTTTTGTTCATCCGAAACTTTGACAGTTTCAAAATTTTCCAAAAATTTTACATCTCGGCTTCTCAATATTTTTTGTTTTTCTGGGTCCCAAATTCGATACGCTTTCGATTCAGTAGAGTAACCCACAAAAATACCTGCCTTGGATCTTGGGTCAAACTTTCCTTTATTTGGGGCCTTATTCAGCATATATGCCTTGCAACCAAACGTCTTGAAATGTCCTATGTTTGGTTTTAGCCCAAACCAAATTTCATAAGGGGTTTGTTCTTCCAGCTGTTTTGATGGACATCTGTTTCTGATGTAAGCAGCTGTGGCAATCGCTTCGGCCCAAAAACTTGTTGGTAAGCCAGACTCCAACAGCATACATCTTGCCATCCCCACCAGCGTGAGATTCATGCGTTCAGCTTTGCCGTTCTGTTCTGGAGTTTCTGCTACGGTATGTTCTCTTCTTATCCCTGCGATGCGCATTTCTTCTGTGAACTCTTTTCCGCAGTACTCCAGGCCATTGTCTGTCCGCAAAGTTTTGATTTTCCTTTCGTGACGGTTTTCCGCTAATGCTTTGAATGTTTCAAAAGCCTTTTTCACGTCACTTTTATGTTTTAGAAAATGAACTTCTACCCAGTTAGATTTATCATCGATAAACGTTGCAAAATAAGAAGCACCACCATGAGATTTCACTCTCATTGGGCCACAAACATCTGAGTGCACTAATTCAAGTAATTTTTCACTCTTCGACTCAGACCTTTTTGGAAAAGGCGTAGCAACTTGCTTTCCTAAGATACAGGTTTCACATGTTGAAAATGTTTCTGATTTCTTAAAATTCATACCGCTAACCATGTCTTTCTGAACGAGTTTCTGCAAGTCATACGCATTTAAATGTCCATATCTTCTGTGCCACTTTTCAAGTTCACTAAGATTGCCTGCCTTACTCACATTAGCTACATGTGTCGAACTCTCACTTTGCATGTAAGGTTCGATAAAATACAAATTTCCACGTTTACGAGCAGTTAACAACACTTCACCATTTTCGACAATTTCAGCATCATTTGCATTAAAACACACGCTTCGCCCTTTTTCAACAGTTTTTGAAATTGAAAATAAATTTGTCTTAAGTGTGGGTACAAAAAGAGTGTTTTCTAACCTCACTTTTACAAATTGGCCCTTTTTATTTGAAACATTCATTACTGCAGTTCCAATGCCTTCAATGTCAGTTGTTCTGTCATCCGCTAACCTAACCTTCTGACTTATGGTTGGCGTGAGTTCCAAAAAACTATTCTTGTCGCGGCACATGTGTGTTGTTGCTCCACTGTCAACACACCACACGTCATCTCTTCTCGTTAACTTCGCACAGAGAGTGCTCACTGAAGATGATGTCAATGTCACGATCTCTTCTGCTGCTGCATGGGTTTGCTCTGATGCCATCGAAACTTGCTTTTCATTCGCCATTTTTGTCCAGCAATCGGCTGCCTTGTGTCCCGATTTTTTACAATAGTTACACTTATATAACCGTTTTGATGCTTTAAAATTCCTATTTTGATTTTGCACACCACTTTGACCTTGGATCTGAAAAACTTTATTATTTTGATTTGTAGGTAGGCCTACACAGTTTTTATCCGGAGGTTTGTTTTTATTTAGACTTCGCCCTATGGAAGATTTTACATAGAAAGCGCCCGCACCATTTAAGTCTGCTTTCTTGTCCTGTCTTGCACTGAATTCTTCTAGAAGTTTTACTTTCAAAGACTCTGTGTCCGGTAGTTCATCTCTAGCTTCGATTGCACAACGAAAATTATCGTAGCTATCTGGCACACTGTATAATAACACGATGGTTAATAATTCTTCAGAAATGCGAATATCCATTTCATTGAGTTTGTCAACTGTGTTGAGAAAATTCGTGAGATGATCCGCCATGTTTTCTCCTTCTTGCATTTTTGTGAACAAGAGTTTTTTCAAAAGTGTAGCTTTTCTTGCAGGCCCTCTAGACTGGTAAACTAGTTCTAGTTTTTGCCAAACGTCTTGCGATGTTTCACAATGTCTTATGTGACAAAGTTCTGTAGGACTCACAGCTAAAATAATATCAGCTTTAGCTTTACGGTCAGCTTTGTCCCACGTGGCCGCGTGTCTAGCGGTATCAGCAATTGCTTCCGCGTCAGTACCTACTGCCGCTGTAGGCCTAGGATTAGTTCCATCGACGTATTCCCAGTGGTCGTTCTTAATTAAAATTGCTTCCATTTGTTGTCTCCATGTATCATAGTTTTCCTTTCCCAGCTTTTCTATATGCGTCGAGAATACGGACATCTTGAATGAATGGATGTGATTTCAGGCGGCACTAACAGTTACTAAACTTGTGTTTGTTATTATAGGCCTAGTTAAGAGAATGTTCATTTATTATACACAACAATATATATATATATATATATATATATATATATATATTATGCTTAAAATGAAATTTGCCAACTTTGATGTTTTTCATTTTTATTTAAAAAATTACAGGAAAACCTGATGTGATAGGGAAAATCTGAACACAGAATGGGATTCAGGACATTCTGATTAACTATAAACAGTTATTTCACTAACATTAATGTGTATGAATATTTAAAAAAATATATTTATGAATTTCACATATTTTCAGGTTTTTTCGATTTTATTTTTAAAATTACATAAAAACCTGACACGATATGGAAAATCTGAATACAGATTCTGGGCACTTTAGTTCACTAAATTTGGCTATTTTTGGTCATGAAGCAGAAACAAAGTTTTAAAATGCATACCAGTATTATAGATGTAAAAAGTTACATAACATAATGGTGAAGGATAAGGCTAAAATGTATATGTGGTGATACATGAGAAGGGGTCAAAAACGTTTATGGGTGACCACCAAAACACATAAAGATGGATTAAAAGGTGTCTGCTTTTTATTGGTTTATCAGAACCCAGAAAGAGCCAGACTAAACAACATAATAAGAGATTTCCAGACAAAGTTTGGTTTATAAGAAACCAGATCAAACTATATAATTAGAGATTTCTAGACAAAGTCAGGTTTCCTTTCGTTTATAAGAAACCAACGAGACTAAATTACACAATCCGAGATTTTAAGACAAAGTTTGGTTTGCTTGGGTTTATAAGAAACCTGAGAAAACAAGACCAAATCACATAATCAGGGATTTACAGACAAAGTTTGGTTTGATTTGGTTTATAAGAAACCAAAGAGAACCATTCAAAATCAAATAATCAGAGATTCCCAGAAAAAGTTTGGTTTGCTTTAATTCATAGGAAAGCTGAGAGAACCATACTAATGACATAATCAGAGAATTCCAGACAAAATTTGGTTTAACTTTGGTTTATAAAAAACCATAGAGAACCAGACAAAATCACATAATCAAAGATTTACAGACAAAGTTTGGTTTGCTTTGGTTTATAAGAAACCAGAGAGAACCCGGATAAATCACATAATCAGAGATTTACAGACAAAGTTTGGTTTGCTTGGGTTTATAAGAAACCAGAGAGAACCAAACTAAACAATATAATCAGACTTCCAGACAAAGTTTGGTTTACTTTGGTTTATAAGAAACCAGAGAAAACCAGACAAAATCCCATAATCAAAGATTTCCAGACAAAGTTTGGTTTAACTTTGGTTTATAAGAAACCAGACCAAACTACATAATTAGGAATTTCTAGACAAAGTCTGGTTTTGTATTCTGAAAATTGAAAAATGACACCTGTACACGGGAATCAAACCCATGTCCAGGTGTCAATTATCAGAATATGATATTTAGATGGAGTAATCCTCACTAAAATGCATAAATAATAGCTTTGGCTATTTGATTCTGTTGGGAATTGAGTAATTCCATCCACTCAATAGATAATTTTAGTGGGTGAGCCTTGACCTGCAAGAAGATGGGCAGTGCCTTCTAAATGTTCTTTAATGTCTTGTTTTACTTTGTTGTTTTCTTATTATCTATGATGTATATATGATCTGTACTACTAATTACAAGAATGAACAAATAATGATGAACAATTTTTCTTTGTGTTTTAAATATGTATAAGATATGGAAACCATTAATTGATGTCATAATACCATTTACAACAGATTCATCAAAGTCTGGTTTTCTTTGAATTATAATAAACCATACCAAACTACATAATCAGATATTTCCAGACAAAGTCTGGTTTGCTCTGGTTTATAAGAAACCATAGAGAAACATACTTAATCACATAATTAGATATTTAAAGACAAAGTCTGGTTTGCTTTGGTTTCTCAGAAACCAGAGAGAGAACAAAACTAACACCATAATCAGAAATGCCCATACAAGTTTTGGTTTGCATTGGTTTGTCACATTCCAGACAAAACCAGACAAAACCACAGCCACAAAGATTTCAAGACAAAGTTTGGTTTGCTTTGGTTTATTGGAACCTTGAGAGAACCAGACTAAATAACATACTCAGAGACTTCGTTCTGATTTGCAATGATTTGTCATATTCTATAGAAATCCTCACATTCAGAGTATCCCAGACAAAGTTTGGTTTAGATGGGTTTGGCTCGTACCATAGAGAATCGGAATTAGCCATGGTCATAAAGTTTTCCATGTGTTGTCTGAATTTTATTGGTACCTGGTTTCCTGAGAAAACTATATAGTATGCCTAAACCAGACATCAGTAATGGTCTGGATTGCCTTGATTCTCTTTGGATCTTTTAAAACCATAGAGAACTATACCGGGTTTTGCTTAGTTTGATATGGTTTACTCTGGTGAATTTCCACCAGGGTAGCCTGCCGCTAGTGGAAAATATATGACTTGAATAAAAAAGTGACTCAGGCCACATAGTAATGGATGTAAAGTAACGTAAAGTGAATTAAAATGACTATCTATCATATAATACACACCCGACAACTTTGCATGGAAATTCTCTAAAAGTAATGACCCAACCAAAATTGTATTTTAAATGAACTTTAATATATATTTAAGGTTAGGTTAAACATGGATGATTAATTTTTTGGAAGGTTGGTTAAGTTTTTTGATTATTTATTTTATTATAACCACATAATCTTACATATTATTTTTATCTTATTCCTTTATCAAACACAGATTGTACTGATATATCTTTTAGTGATTTAACATTAATCAAACTATCTGACAGAGTTTTATTTAACCCTCTTACAAAAACTTAATTAGGCCTAAGTAGATACATGAAAAAAAGGCTTGATAGACCCTATGGACTCTATAGAATTGTTAGCTTAAAAATCCTTAATAAAACACATACATTATTATATTCAATAATAATAATTATATAGGTAAAATTAATATTTTGTATGGTGATGATAAAAATAATAAACAAACAAGCTTAACCTAACCTTCAAACACTATTAAAATAAGCCCTACAATTAAAAACAATTTTGGTTGGATTAATATATTAAGAGAGCAGGATAGTTTATTTCCATGCAAGGCTGTCATATTGTATTCTGGTGGACACATTAATTAGGTTATTTAACTAACAAATCAAAATATTTCAATAGCGACTTTTTTTGTGTCTTATGTAATAAATAAAATTTCAAGGTTTTTTTTTGTGAAATATATTTTCTCAAAAAGAACCATAAACATTTTCTAACCTATTTTTCTCTTGTGATTTCAGTTGAGTTTTGTCCTATTTAAAAATTTATAAAAACTTTACAAATAGGTTTATGTTATTTGATTTTCTGTCCTCTTAAGTATGTGGTAGTAAAAATACTATTTAAGACGTAGATTGCATCATAAAACAACAAACAATTTTTAGATTAGTGTAACCCCTAAGGTCTAAAGTGTTATTCCAGTGTGACTGTTATTTTTCAAATAATAAAACTAGAGTAACCAACCTGTTCTAACGTCACTGTTCTTCGCTTATGGACTTCTTTCAGATGGTACTGAAGGTGGGTTGAAGACAACAGCTCAAGGTGACATTCTTCACATTTGCGCTCATCCATAAACTCCAGGCTTTCAAAGAAAGCTTTATATGTGGCAGCTAAAGTGGGCTCAGTCACCTGCTGCTCACCTCCTTGCCACATGTTGGTGATGAAAGGGAGAACACGGTTTGCTCCTGTGAGTCGGCGTGAGGCACTTTGCTTAGGTTTGATTATTTCTATATGAGTCACATCAGCTGAATGTTCAGGAAATGTTACAAAATTGTCAACATTTACCTGAAGACAAGGTTCAGTTTTATCTAATGAGAAGTGACTACCTGGCTGGTCAAAGATCACATTTTCAGGCTGGCTGTTGGCCAAATATAAAACATCAGGACAATCATCACTGAGGGGGTTATAGTTTGGAGTGTTTCCAGTTAGGACAGAAAAAGATGAAAGATTTTCAATATGGATTTCTGAGAATGAACTAGAATTTATTTGTTGTGAATCGGAAACAATATCCTTGCAATTTAAGTCATCAATAAATACTTTAGATATGAGAGGGCTATTAGGATTTGCTCTTTTAAATATTGAATTATTTCCGTTTTCAGATCTATTTACAATAAAGATGTATGGTGAGGTAGATTCTCCTTCAAAATACTGTTTATTAGAAGACATTTTATAATTTTTAAATATTTTGCATTTGTCAATGACACGCACAAAGTTTAAAATAATTATACAATTTAAAATTCCAACTAAACTTTAATATTGTTTATAGATGTAGCAGGCCTGTTGTTAACTAGGCTGAACCAGTGTTGCCGACTCAAATTACCAAACTACCTCAATATATATATAAAAGATCAGATTCCTTCATTGGTCTTTATAAATTAAACAGATGGATAATTGTGGCTAAAATTTTCGATCTATTGTCAGCACAGTCTGTGCAAGAGAGAAATAAATTTTCGGGTATTTTTTGTTTCTCCTACACACATTCAAGCCAAAGTGGCATTTTGACATGGCTCGTTAATTTTTATGGATATATATGAGCTATATCAATGTATGATTAATAAAATAAAATAAGTGGGTTAATAAAAGGTTTTAATAGCATAACTAAGTTCAACACTCATGACTTGTCTCTTTAGATAAGTCAATTTAGGCTAAAATAATAGTACTTCCTACAAACCTATAAGCTAAATTAACGTTTTAACCCTATAACCTAAATGGTAGTTTGAATGTAAGATACCTACTACACAATGCTTGTTATTCAAACACATGTAATTAAGTTAAAAGCTACCTTATTTCATTATAGTTATCGAACTTTAAATACAACATGGCTTCTGAAAGCAATAAGCTATAAACGCTAAGAGCCAGCTTTAAATATATCATAGCATAGTAATACTTCACACAAGCTACAGCCTAAATGATAGTTTGACTGTCAAACTACTACACAAAGTTTGTCATCCAAACGAATGTAATTAAGTTTGAAGCTACCTGTTATGAATGTGAGGAAATAAGTTGTGAAGTTATTGGCTACACTGGGTCATTCGACAGAGTCGTGAAGGTCACAGTGGGTGTGCCAGTGTGGACAATATTTGATGGTCATTGAGATATTGAAGTTGAATAATATTCGTTACAGAGCATCAAATAAGAACATAATATGTTATTATTACTGATATTATCAGTTTCCACGCGTGTATCTTTTATAATGTAGTCTCGAGTGAGTGTCTAGAACACACTACCTTTTTACATTTTAGCTATTGGATTTTAAATATATTTTTTTTTTTTCTGAAACCATCATTTAAGCTATTAACCAATTTTAACTATATTGTAGTCTTGGCAGAATGTAAACAAAATGTTAGCTACCCGTAATGAGTAATTAGAAAATAAATGTGGCCACTCCATGTTAATAATTTAGTATTATTTGGAATTTTGAACTTTTTTCAGTGCCACGTTATATTTTATTTGTCTTTCTACATATATTTGTTTATTTATTTTGTTAAATGAATTAACAAGCCATTCATTTTTAACAATTATATTAACTTACTCGAGTTTGCCCACGGCTTCACTTTGACTCAAACTATATCTCTGTCTCAAGTTCTTTCACAGACTCTCTCTCAAATTCTCTCTCTCGAACTTTATCACAATCAAACTATTTATCTAGTCTAAAACTCTCCCTCAATCTCTCTTTTCAATACACACTTGGTCTCAATCATTCTCTCCAACTCTCTTTCACTCACACTTTCACTAACAATTTCTCTTTCTCTAAAATTTTGTCTCTCTCTAATTTTCCTCTCAAAATTTCTCATACGCGCTCTCATATTTTATCTCTCTTTCACACAATACCCCTCACAGTTTCTTTCACAAAATTTCACTCACACTCTCTCTTTCTTACACACATTCCCTCACATAATTAATCAGGAAATCTACCTCACATACTCTCTCTTACACACACATACAGTCTCTCAATTTGTCTCTGTTTCTCTTTCTTTCTCACACACACTCGCTCATTTTCTCTCTCACTTATAATAATAATAATAATAATAATAATAATGGATCTAGTGAAACCCATCATTTAAGTTTATATACACATAAATACATATATATGGCCATTATGCTATTGATGTTCACTGGCAAATTTTATTTCATACTTTGCTATTGTATACATTTAATAATAAAATAGGCCTGGCTAAAAAAATATGTTCATGTAGAGTTAACATTACTTTAGTCTAGTAACCTTAGGCAAAAATCGGGCGTCACTTGAGAAAAACCCCAAATGAGTGAACTGAATATTGGTTTCCACTTTCACTTTGCTTTTCTAAATAAGTTGTCAAAACTCTCCATCATTCGAATGTACGCATACAATTATACCGTACTTAAAAGGTGGTGAAAATTGTGTTTTTTAAATTGATTTTCGCTAATATCTTCGTTCCTATTAACTTTATGACCATGATATATACTTACAAAGAAATAATATCGGAAATGTATATACAAAAAAGGTGGTATAGTGTATTGTGAACTACTTATCTATTGTTTTTGTTTGTAGAATTGGGATTATATGTTTGTTGGGGTGAAGCAAGACCATCTAAAATACTCAGATCTGAATGCAAATGTCGATTGTAGTCAAAATCGCGTCGATATCGGTTGGTTGTAATTGGGAGCATGTGGCCGAACCCGATAAACTTTATGGTTTCTGCCTTGTCGGTTTAGTTAAATCAGTGTAGTTTGTGTATTTAAATTTTCTTTCCCCGTGTTTTATAAGTTATATTAACCGTTATAATGGTCGGTTGTACTAAGTACCTGGATGTAAATCCAATTACGGTGCTACAGATACTTACTCATTTGGATTCCCTAAAGATAGAGTTCTGGGAGAGAAGTGGATTAAATGTATCCATCGTGATAAATTTACAGTGACAGATAATAAAGAAGGATCAAATTCAAAGAATTTTGATGCAGGAAAGATTATTAATATAAAACTGGTTCTGAAACAAACTCGTGAACCAAATAAGATTTCCCCCAGAAATGTTGATCTGGGCTGCAACTATACTTATTCATTTCCTGGTGAATATCAATTTATAAGAGAGACATATGTTTTGAATTTGCCACATCATGTTTATTTGAAACAATTCTTAGATAAAATTGACCCCATTAGCGCAAGTATAGGAGCTTAACATAAATCATTTTTGAAAGAAAAAAGTAAGTTTCTTCAGAGTCAGGACAGAGTGGTGTCCGTTATGCTAGATGAAATTTATCTTAATGCTAAAATATCGTATAAAGGAGGAAAGATATTGGGAACGGAAGAAAACAGTGTATATCTAGATGCAGCCACGACTATGCAAGGATTTATGTCTTCGTATTTGCATTCACAAAACAAATATGTAATTGGTCTTTTTCCCATAAAAAGCCTACAAGCTGATACATTATATAACCTCACGATTGAAGTATTGAATGTGATGAATGAACTTGGGTTTCATGTTGTGTGTTTAGTTTCTGACAATAATCATGTGGATATAAAGCTGTTTGAACTATTGTTTGGTGGTAGTTTTAAAAATTGTATACCAAATCCAGCTGGTCCTTCAAGGCCAATTTTTCTTATGTTTGGCACTGTTCATATTCTGAAATGCATCCGTAACAACTGGTTGAACAAATGTAATGAAACATTTACAATACCAAATGTGGAATAGGTGTTTTCTCTTTTAGATATTCTGTCGAATACTGATGAATACAAAAGCATTGTGTGTGAATATACAATAATCGAGGCAAAATTTTCAGATCTTAGAGATTTATTTCAGTCAGAAAAAAGACATGTTGTTAAGACTCGCACCAAGTTTATCTAGAAAACCTCTATACCCTTCATCTATTGAGCGTCAGAATGTCTTTTTATCTGTTAATATTTTTGAGTTAAAGAATATAGTGGCTCTTGAAACATTGAAAAACCAAGGTATTGATGTCAGTGATGGAACTGTCCGGTTTTCTAAATTATTTGCCAAGTGGTAGACCATTAGTAATGTTAAACACCCAATGAAGGGTAAATACACCAGAAATGTTGATGCTACTCCAATTACTGGCATTAATGATTCAAAACTGGTGTTCCTTCACAATTTACAAACTTATTTAGATATCTGGCACTTATCAGATACAGAAGGCAAACTTACTAATGATACGTACAGTACATTGCTATGACTCTCACTATTCGATCAGTAATTGAGTTTTGCAATTATGTATATAAGACGTATGGCAGGGCCTACATTCTGACTGCCAAATTACAGACTGACAGCTTAGAAAGAAGATTTGGTGCCTATAAAAGACTGAGTGGCTGTAGCTATAATGTATTCGCAGAACAGGTTCTTGAATCTGAAAAGAAACTGAATGTATTGAGTGTACTAAAACTAAAATCAGCTAAATTTGTAGAAATGCAATTGAATATTTTACTCCCACAGTTCAAAAATGTAGCAAGGAAACTGTAGCAGATAATCTGGAGTATCTAAAACCTGTAATATATATGACATGTTCAAGTTCCATTTCATCCCGAAACACAGAAAATTCTGGTATGTATTGCAAGTTACATCAGCAATAAAGTGATTGAAAAATTGAATAAACATGAAAACTGTAATGAATGTAGGTTAATGTTACAGTCCAATGAATAAATGCAGTGGTTTGTGAAAAACAAGTTTTTTCATATTTCACCGAACTTAATCGTGGTGGGCTAAAATGACCTTCTCCCTTTGTGATCATCCAATGTTCAAATGTTTACGCGTTATTTTAAACTTAGCTCAGCAGTGAATATGAACCGGAATTTCTGAAACTAAACTATCAGCGAGATGCAATCGTAACATTGAGGATTCAGATTTGTGAAATCAGTGTTAGTGATCTTGAAAAACTGTGTAGGTGTAGTGTGTCTCTTAAAGTATTAGTAAAAAATTGCGTGAAAGTAATAAGAAATATTTCATTAACAATTACACCAAAATGTTAAATGAAAACAACATTTCCAAAGAATTGGCTAAAAAACTTAGCGGGAAAAGGAAGGTCTCCTATGATCATAGATTTGATGAGAAAGTGAAGAAGCATAAGGAGTTATTCAGCAAGTAGGTATCAACTCTTGCAATCTATTAGTTAAGACCTAGTTATTATTATATACTTATTTATATATTTGTTGTATTATATATATATATATATACTCAATAGCAAACAGTATTTTGTTTTCATTCAACCTGTACGCCAGCCATGTTTATTATGCATTAAGGTCTAAGTATTTTAGATGGTCTTGTGTAAATCTCTATGTAGGAGACACGTCAATATTTTTAGAAATATTGTAACAATCTCGCATCACTTGTTCTATCTATATCCAAATGAAACAACTAACAATACTTTTTACTTTCCGAAGATACCTGAATGTTTTGGATTGACATTTTAGGCCTAATGCCATTAGACCAAAATACTTTTGTAAAGTTAATTTTTAGGTCAAGTGACTATAGGCCAAATGACTTTAGTGAAATTAATTTTTAGGCCAAATGAATTTTTATTTCGTTTTTAGGCCAAATGACTTTAGGTCAACTATCACGTCTCCTACCAGTCATGCGCTGTTCTCGCGGTGTTGGTTGCGGTGTTTGACTGGCAATTGTTTTAGTACTAGCATTTCGTATGTTATAGCACCGTTTTAACAAATATTTCGTTTTCATTAAAGCTGATAGATGCCATTTACTTAGTTTCTAAGATATTCGGTAGGAAGCACCACTGCGGGACCAAGTATGTTGCCGTTCAAATAGTTTGATATAGTTTTCCCTATGGGCATCGCGAGAAGTGTAACATCATCAAGACTGCATCAAGTCTAAAACTCAAGGGTCCAACCAGCGAGTCTTTTACTATTCAGATAAATCCATATTTTGTTCATACCTACATCAACATATTATTTTTAGAAGGAAATTAAACAGCCGCCCATACAAATTAACGTTGCCTAAGTCTAATACATTAACTAAAATAAAGTCCGTAAAACAATTAAGAATGTAATTTACCCGAGCCAACTGATGTACAGGTTAAGTCATAAATTTATGTTGTAATGTTCCAGGAACATGGCAACCCACACAATTTGGAGACGGAACCCTGCGCATCAAATAAAGTCATTTCTTCGTGTAGGGGTGTCTGAGCCAAAGGCGGATTTTTGTACAAATAAATTTCCAGGTGTGTCCTTAACTCTTGAAAACCATGGTGCCATGGTGTAACTAATTTTGTACCAAAAATCTCGTGGTACCATTTTGCTTTCTGTTGGCATGTGGTCTCCCACCAATCGCTTATGAGCTTTACCCTCGGTCACAGAGAAGGATATCCTTGTCTGTGCCCTCGGTATAAAATCGCTAAATGACAAGAGACAATATTAAACTAAATAATTGCCTAGTTTTTTTTATTTTCTTAGGTTGGCCAAAACCTGCCAGCTTATTCTGGCTTAATTGTGTATGTATTTTGTTAGTCGTCAGCTTATATAGATTTTTACTAAAGTATTTTTGATATGTCAAACAAATTTGATGCGTACGTCCACATTTTAATTTATTTTACATTTAAATATGTTTGCATTAGTATGTCTAACATTTACAAATAATGTTTAAGGGTTATTTGTGGAGGCATAATGAACTAAGCATTTGCCATGGTAACTGGTGAAATTAGAAAAAAAATATATATTTTGCATATAAATCATTGTACCATGGTTTAAAATTTAAAACGTGTGATTTAATACAAGCTGTTGCAGGATGAAGTGGGTATTAAAAAAATCTAATAATCATAAACTTTATTTTAATTAGGCTAAATCAAGAAATGTGTTTACTGTTTTGATTGTCTTTTCAATTACACATAAAGGCCCTGACACATGGCTCTGTATCCGTAAGTCTGTACTCCGTAGAAATTGATTAACTTTAACTTTCTTAGGACTAGTTTATACGGACAGAGCTGAGTAAATATGTATAAATTTCACATCTAAAAGTATTATATTTAAAAAATTTATATTGTTATCTAGAATATTTTATTAAGATGTATCATAATTACCCGATTTATTCAAATGTATTACAGTTGCTCTACTTCACCCTTCTAATTATGCTTATGAGTTAGAGATGAAGGTTGAATTTAGAGGAAGTGTATTCACATTTGCATTGAAGAAGAATGAAAAACCATTTTGGGAAAAAAAACCTCATTATACCTGACTGGTTTTCAAACCCCAATCTCTCTTGTCATTGACAGTCTAGTTTAACATGAGAGTGACACCTTAGATCATGTGGCCACCGAAGCAGGTTATTCTCAATGTTTCCGACCTTTTAAATTGCCCAGTTTTCTTAAAGTTTTAGTCTAATAAAACCAGATTCAAGTATCACATTTTAAAAACATTGGGTTTTAGGTTAGGTAACATGTTTAATTTAAAAGCCTTTTGTAGGACTACTTGATTTCAAGGGAGCCATCTTTATAAAATGTTTTAGCTAGGTGCTATTATTGGACTAGAGTACCTTAAGACCCCATAGTATTATTTCCTAACTATATGTTTTAAAATTGGCATAGATCTACTTACGATAAATTAGAATATATTTTATATAGGAAACTAGAAACTTTTTTGCTGTAAATTTAATATTCACTTGATTGTCATTTGTAACTGATCATTAGGATATTTTAAAGATAAAGCCCTCTTTTGCAACTAAACTACAACACATAAAAACAACTTCTTTCAACCAAAAACTCAAGCATTATTATTCAAGGAGAATCTACTAATTTTCAATCCAAACTTTGATCAAACTATCAGATTATATTTAGAATCTTTGTATGGAATTTTTTTTAATGGGTTTAAAAAAATCAAACACTGCACACATATTAAGACTCTGAAAGGAATATTTCATTCTTAAAAACTGTTAAACTGCACTTTTAAATTAAATTTACATTATCAAATCAAAATAAAAGGCCTATATGAACGTCAAACACTGACCAAATATTTTACGGAAACTTTGTTTCAATTCCTCCCTGGTCAAAGGAAAATGGACCATTAATATTACAATCATGCTGCTTTTACCATCATTATTTATAAGATTAATTATGCTCATTATACATTTAAGTTGGAAGAATTTATCTGATTTCCAAACCCTTCCTTCACCTCTGACAAGACATCTTGTGAATGTGAGGAATGCCAGGCCTCCACCGTGGTTCGGATTCCACGTTAAACTGTAGGTCCTTCATTTCCTCTCACAATCACCCTACCATTACACATTAGCGTAAGTGCGTATAACCCGAACGGGTAGTAAGACGCGGTGCTAATAATAATAATAATAATAATAATAATAATAATTTTAATGATTTGGAGTTTATCTACTACAAATGCATTCCCGGGCACTTGTGATAAATCACTGATAAAAAATAGATGACTATATATGAGTGATATATATATATGAATATTTTTTATGTTTTTGAAATGTTTCTTTGTTCCAGCTTGAAGACAAGCGACGACAGTGGAGAGGATGAGGCCCCTACCAAGCTCTCACACAAAGACGACAAAGAATCACTTGTGAGTTTCACTTCCACTTAAAATCACATATAAACTTCACAGGTCTTCAGCTACTTATTCTTCCCAGGAGATTTTTACTCATTCATTGATTGTTTTTCCAATTATATGCTATGATCACCAAAGCTTGAAAGCTTCAACAGTGCTTTTGGTAGGGCAATCTAATCATAAAAGTCTATTGTTCAAGTCACTGTCAATGTGTCTTTAACTCTACAGAAACTTAAAATACATAAGTTAATTTTGTTTTTCCCCCCATCATGCAACAAGTTTGTGTTTTATACCTTAGTTAAGGAGACAAAGTTTGGCTATTTCCCTCTACCGTACATTATTTATTTATGTTATAATTATTAAAAACTAGACAATCTTAGCCCACATAAAGCTTTAAAAATCTAACCTGAGTGCACATTATTATGAATATAATATTTTCTCCCTATAAAAATATGAATCAAATAAAGTTTGATCTAGAATCCGTTTAAATAAAATTCAGTTTAACTACTGGTCGTCACAAGGTTGAGCTTCCTGTACTTAACACAGGTAGGCTGTCATAGAAGAATGGATCTACGGCCCAGTTTTCAGGTATCATAATAATTTATAAACAATGATTTTTAATTAATAATTGTAATACAAAACATTTCAGTTTTACCATTACCTAGCTTAGCTACAAACATGATGTTTGTTCCAATTTGAAATATATTTTAGCTGTAGGTTATGCTGCTTGTAATAACTTTCACCTCTCTATGGGTGAGAGCAATTAAGAGCTTGATATACACACAACAAGTTAGAAGACATAATAAATGCCGGAAAAAAAATTATAAAATACTTTTCAATTAGGGCCTAGTCCTGGTACAACTTTGGGTCATAGGCTACTAGGGGTGAAAGCTGTAGTCAGATTTGTTTTAAGCTGTTATCTAAAGTTTGCATCTAGAAATGTACATGCTTTAAATTAGTTGGGTTGTCAGATTATATGGCTATTAATTATAATATTGATTCTGATGAGAATAAGATTTTGCTACTTCTTTTACTTTTAAGTTTTAACATATAGGCCTATATCTTGCCTAATCACATGTTCTCATACTTAACCAAGAAAATGGGAAAAATGAAATTCATTTAGATAAACACTATTACAGCATGACATAGTTTTTGTTCTGATTAGTTTGGGTTTTTAATACACTTGGTAGGTACATGAACAAAGTTTTTAGAGAAAAAATATATAATAGCTGCTCAACAAAGGTTGTATTATATGAATGATTAGGGACTTCCATTATTTACTATAAATCTTTCCAACACCAAACATAAATGCTGATGGGAAGTATGAATACCTTGTTGACAATTTGATATTATTTTATGTTTAAATGATGAAATAAATGGTATTAGAAATTGCTTGAAAAGGCAGTTAAAAGTGATTAAATCTATCTGAAATCACTATAGGTATGTATTCTAATAATGAAAAGTTGTGTTCAGCCCACCATTGTGATCCCTCCTGATGACCACAAGCTGCAGTACAACTACTGGCTGTGGTTTAGTCGACGCTCACCTGGCAAGACAGCCTCCGTCCAGAACTATGACCAGAATTTGAAGCTGATAGGCCACTTTGGCTCTGTAGAGCAGTTTTGGTCCCTTTACAGCCATCTGGCGAGGCCATGTGATCTTCAGAGCCACAGCGACTTCCATCTTTTCAAGGACGGTATCAAGCCAATGTGGGAGGTGAAAGCAACTTAGAATTAATGGCGCACTTTAATCTGTACAACTCAACAAATACCATTTTTTTAGAACTTATATATTCAAAATAAAATTAATGGTAGTGAATAGAGATGGTCCACTCGAATCTTTGAATCCTCGAATCCACTGAATCCTGACAAGTATTTGAGATTCGAGGATTTGGTGTTTTACCAGATTGATGGTAGAATATTTCACCTCATAAACAAAGCATAATATTTTCAATTAATACATTACTTAGTTAGGCCTACTTGGAAAGCACAAATTAATTCGTAGTCTCAATTTTGTTGCACAAAAGAGATTAGCATGAATAAAATCATAATTTAAAAAAAATTGTTAGGTGTGGAAAATCATACGTGCCTAGTACCCTACCATCCCACCTCTGGAAAACTTGGACACGACATTTTCGGCACATGCTCGCTTCTAAAACTTTCACCTCACAAACAATCTTGTAAATATTTTAATGAACACATTAAAACTCTTCAACAACTGAAAATCAAAATTAGAATCACAAATAAACTTGAAATAAATAAAACAAATTACAGCTTTTTTTTTTAACAGAAATAAGAACACATTACACATAACAAAGTCAGCTGCCATTACACATGATACAAAGTTGGGCGCCATGACGTATTTTATGTTTACTCGCCAGAGTGATGATTAAAATAGATACAATTAATTCTAACTAACCAACTGGTTTTAATGATCTACAACTATGCAAAGAACCTCAACTTATTGCATATGATGCTTAAGTTAAACATTTTGTTGGGTTTCATGAAAAATAAATACTTTCGACAGTCAGACACCGATAAAACTGTTTATTTATGCCTATCGGCCTATGTATTGTATATCGATTGTTTGTTTAAAATTGATTCAGGTAATCTAATCACTTAGTAAGCTCTCTCGAGTTTTAAGAATCCAATAACGACTTGCTAATTCATTATTTGTTTTAAATTGATTTTAACTAAGAGTTTTTTTTTAAAAATATGGTATTGAAGTAATTGTAAAAATATTCAAACTTAGTCCTGCCTTATAAAATGAGAATGAACATATTGGAGTCGAAAATATGTTCTTGTTTTAAATAGAATGTATTCTCACAAATTGATATATTGCAAGAATCAAATACATTTCTTGTTTTCTACGCAAAGATAGATATTAGATAATGGATATATAAGAAAATAATAATAAAACATACTTAGGCATAATTGAGTTCACTAGTTCCAATGTATGTTTAATTGTTGAGCATGTTGTTTTAGTCTTATTAAAAATATGCGTTTATATTTTTATTTTATCTATCTTACTAAAATAAATTCTAATCCTTCAATGATGATTAAAGTTGAGCAAAGGATAACGAGGCCTTATCTATTTATTTCACATGTTTTTTTTAGAAACTTGACTCATTCTTACAACACTTTTAAAAATAACTAAAAAAGACTCAAATTTTGATTAATTTGATTTTTAAACAATAATATGAGTCTAGATAGTTTAATATGGCTGAATTTTAGCACCGAGTCTTAACACCCATTCGGGTTATAGGCACTTTGTTTAAATTTGAAAGCACGATTAAAATTAATCTTAATTTACATTTTAAGCCTATATTGTTTAATGTAGGTCTATTTGTAAATCATTTAAATCTCTGACAATGTGCTAGGATTTGGATTCGAAAATAAAATGTAGATTCAGATTCGAGAAATAGTGGATTCGACCCATCTCTAGTAGTGAACTATTTTTTTAAATTTTAAAATACTAGTGGTGTGCTCTACACCTTAACTTATTGTGTAAAGCATTTGCTACTGATCTAATGTTTTGTTCAATTCCCAGCAAGACCAAACTCTTATCATTTATTATGTTTGTTCCCTTTCACTCTCAGACAAATTAACAATCAAGGGTTTGATTGTTTGTTATGGAATTTAAAGTGAGCTGCAAATATTAGTGGGTTGATTTGATTAAGGAGTATTGATCACATTAAAACCTTCGGGGGTATTTGAACCTCAACATATGGGTAATGGGAACAAGAAGCTACATAACTTAACATGGAAAATTTTTTCTATGGTTTGTTAGTATTCATCAATCTGGAGATGTTTTCACATTATAAATTATAAGAAGTATCATTTGTTGACATTCTCGTCCCTCGATCAAAATCTCTCACCCATCACCAACTTATTTATGGAGGCATAATAAAGATAAACTTCAGCCAAGAGCACTTAAAGTCACTCACACACTTGATACAAATATAAAGTTTCATATTTTTGGTAAAACATTACAGGATATGTCTTAACATTTTATCTGAGCCTAATATTATTATTGTTATAGTAAGGATATTATAATTGAGAGTTTTCCATTTAAGATGGTGACAATATTGAACTTTACGAAATACAGCCCTCTCATTATTTTCAGTGTTCATTCAGGGTGTCTACTGGGTCACCAATGTCACGAAAGTCACAAAAAAGTTACTAATTGCAAAAGAGGTTACGAAAGTCCTGGAAAAGTTACAAATTTTAAATATTTTGGTAATGAATTCATGAAAATATGTTTGTGCAAATTTCCTGCACATTGTAAAAATGTGAATGTGTCAAATGTCAAGTCATCCACTACCTATGATGCCATGTGGTGGTTGCAAGCTGTTTGATGGTTTTCATCCTGACACCACCTATTTAAAGTTTAATGTTGAATGTGAGCCCATTATGCCTATAAATGCATTGTATAATATTCAACCGTTTATCGAAGGAATTTTGTGGTCATAAAAGATCACCAAAAAGTCACCAATTTTTGTTTTTCCAACTCAATGTGACCTTTTGGTCAAACGAGTTTGAGCTTTGATTATCTGAGGTTGCATTAACTGGGGCAGTACTTTTTAATTCTATTTAATAAAAAGCTCCCTCTACACACTACAATATAACTTAAAACTGATTGTGCTTGTAAAAAATTTAATGTGAAATTTAAACATAGTGGCTACATCCACTTCCAACAAAAATAATGACTCATTGTTATTTGGGTGCAATGTTTAATTTTGAGGCGAAGCGGGTGGGTTCATCACTGTATGCGCATAGCTGTGTGCATTAGTTTTATGTGTACTTTATCTTGTCTTTACAATACTATTATTATTATTATTATTATTATTAACACCGCGTCTTACTACCCGTTCGGGTTATACACACTTATGCTAATGTGTAATGGTAGGGTTATTGTGAGATGAAATGGAGGACCTACAGTTTAACGGGGAATCCGAACCACGGTGGAGGCCTGGCATTCCTCACATTCACAAGAAGTCTTGTCAGAGGTGAAGGAAGGGTTTGGTAATCAGATAAATCTTTGCCGGGACCGAGAATTGAACCCCGGCCGCCAGCATAGAAGTCTGACACTTTACCCCTAGACCACCAGGTCACCCTTTACAATACTGTATTTAATATTCTTTGGTGATTTAGAGTCATTGCATTGTTTTCCTGTCAGTTTGTATTTCTCCATCTTGTAACAGATCATTTTTACTATATAAAAATAAAAAACCTTAAGTGACCATCTATGAACATAAAATAGTTGTTCTTACTATAAAACAAAAACTTGAAATGATTACAAAAAATATAAAAGGGTCATCGGTAAAGTTGCTAATGAATGATTTTAATGAAGATGAAAAAATAAAATCTGACATTTTAAAAAGAAAAGAGAAAATTAATCGATTTTGCCAGATTTTTGATAGTGGAAGTGGCATGTCTAGGTGCAAAACTTCGAAGACGTCAATGTACGTTGATTTGGACAAAGAAATGCTTTTATGATGTAACCAGCAGAGGAATTAGTGAATGCCAGTTTCTGAGGCTGTATTCACGATGGAAGTAAAGTATTTTTTCCAACAATTAAAATTAACCGGAAACTTCAACACATCATCAAGGTGGATAGCAAGATTTACTCAAAGGGATGGGATTTGTCTTATTTACATCAAAGATGAAAAAATTGGCTCAAATGTGCTAGCATCTAAGGAACTTGAACTACACTTCCAACATTTTTGTGATAAAGAGGGATTCGTGCCAGAACATATTTATAATGCTGATGAGACGGGCTTATATTGGAAATGTTTGCTGCAAAAAAAAGTGGTGGGGCATAACATTCAAAAACTTCTAACAGTTTGATGTGGAAATTATGCTGGTTCTCATTTATTAAATTTGTTTGTTTTGGGAATTACAAGAAAACCTTGAAATTTTGCAAATGTTAAAGATTTGTATATTTTACCAAAAGATTATAACAACAATACATCAGCATGGATGGATCAGTTTAAGGATTGGTTTGGAAAAAATATGTTCTGGGAATTCGCCAGTTCTTACAATTTCTAGGCCCTTCACTAAAAGATGTTTTACTTTTGGACAATGTTCTAAGTCATTCAAATGAAGACAATAAAAAATATGATAGGAACATATTTTTAAAATATACACCCTGAACAATTGGAACAAAGAGTAATTCACAATTTAAAAAGGCCTAAACAGAACAAATTTATTACTGAAATTTGCTAAAAAAAAAGATGATTATTTACTTGCTTTACAGTAAAAATGTATCATGTTTGATGCCATCTATAAACTATCTGCTGCTTGAAGGTTGATAAAAAGTTATATTTTAAAGAAATCATGATGAAAGATTTTTCTGAAGGATTATGAAGAATTTTATAGTTTTGATATTGGTAGCTTAAACTAAGTGGTGCCTACATTATTGGATAATTTACATAGGATACATGAATTTGTGAATGTGTGCATGATTTGATACATGCAGATGATAATTTGGCTGGACATTCATTTGTAAATGATGACAGATTGTGCACTGTATTACTACTAATGAACCTACAGCTACTGATGATATAAACCATGAAAAAGACACCCTCATACAAGAACATAGTATAAATCACAGTGCTGCTTCAACTGACATTGAAAGCCTATTCGATTACTTAAAGGTTGATGGCTGCAAAATATGTGTAGCACCATTATTTGCTGTAAAGTGAACACAGGGAAAAAACAAACTTCTTTGCTGTCATATTTTATAAAAAGGCTAGGGGGCATTCCATGTCAAATCAACCAATGTAGAGGCACTTTTCAACCTCACATTTTTTAATTTTTTTAAAATTTGGTATAGTGAAAGAACCACTCGAGATATATGCCTATGTAAAATTTCATGTCCATATCGTTTTTATTTATGAAGTTATAGAGGTGCAAAATTTGCGATTTCGACCAATTTTGTCACCATCTTGTTAACTTTAACATTGAATATTTCAGTAACCTGGGCACCTAAAGAAGTGATTCAAGTGTTTTTGGAAAGTTCTTGAATAGCTCTTTCATATGAGATTTTAATTGGGTGTTTT
>CABFVX010002710.1:48525-64997 GCA_902151425.1 Timema shepardi | reverse complement strand
AAAATGGCCGCCAAAATATTGATTTTAACGATTTTTTTATATCCTTTTTTTAAAACACCCAATTAAAATCTCATATGAAAGAGCTATTCAAGAACTTTCCAAAAACACTTGAATCACTTCTTTAGGTGCCCAGGTTACTGAAATATTCAATGTTAAAGTTAACAAGATGGTGACAAAATTGGTCGAAATCGCAAATTTTGCACCTCTATAACTTCATAAATAAAAACGATATGGACATGAAATTTTACATAGGCATATATCTCGAGTGGTTCTTTCCCTATGCCAAATTTTAAAAAAATTAAAAAATGTGAGGTTGAGGACCTTGTTGAATTGACATGGAATGACCCCTAGATACTTAGGTTAATTTTAAGTTTTTGTTTTAACCTTGGTGATTATCCTTTTTATTTTAAATCTGGGCCAATTTTTAATAATCGAGAGTCTAATGCAATTAATAATTCATATAAGGCTCCATCAAGACCTATTAGACTTTTTTATTTTTTATTCTGGTTTAATTAAATATTGAAATTTCAAAAATATTTATGTTAAATTTGAATGAACATTCAATATTTGAGTTTATCTGTAATTTTAATACATGTTTTGTTATTTTCTTTATATCAGCTGTGTGTTTGTAGGATGAGGCAAACTCACTAGGTGGGAAGTGGATTGTGAGGTTACGAAAGGGGTTAGCTTCTCGGTGCTGGGAGAATCTGGTCCTAGCTATGTTGGGGGAACAGTTCATGGTCGGAGAGGAAATATGTGGGGCTGTGGTGTCTATACGCTTTCAGGTGAGCTACTTCATGAATACAACTTGTTTAAACAATTACAATCAACAATAGTAATAGCATTAATGACATTTATAGTGGAAATAATTAAAGTTGGGTAAAATAATTAGTTTTTTTTCATGAATCTAAATCTTAGATGGCAGGAAAAGATTTTTCCACATTGGTATGTTTGGATTTTGTTTATATATAGTGATATATTAATGGTTTGGAGTCATGTTGTTAGGTTTAACCTGTAATTTTGCTGGGATGAAAATTAAGTAAGCAACATAATAGCCCAGAAAAATTAATTCACATAGAAAATTTGAAAATAAATAAATTTAAAAAATCTGTTTTTTTTTAAATAATCCTCAAATTTTGAATATCCTTAGGGCTTTTAATATTCAAAGTACCCCTCTCTAGAAATAATTACTTCCAACATTATGCATAGTAATTTAAAGCAGCTTTTATAAACAAGTAGAATTCTAAATTTAAAATAAAAGCATCAGTTTTACATTGATGTGAGTAACTTACGTATTAAAAGTCACCAGTATTTAAAGGAACTTTTAAGAAATAAGAGAGAGTTTGGATAGCTTAGTTGGTTTTAGTTTGGCCTTTTTCGCAATGGACATCAGCACATTTTGATTCTAGAGCTTTCACATGAACAACTTTGTACTGTGTAGTTTGCCAACAGATACAGTGACTCCTCCCACTAACTAAAAATATATTTCAGCACATTGCAATAATTAGATAGTTGTCACCACACAACCGAGGTGAATAGAGTACAAGCAATTTCAGCATACATATTACACTAAAGGATACAACACAGAAAAAAGAAATCAAGATTTTTGGGTTCATCCATTAGAGTGACATGCCAGTAACAGTGCAGTTAGGACTTAAATCCTGGCCTGATACATTGAGAGCTATTTTATAAATCCTTTCACAATCTGTTTTGACCAAATGTGGGTGCTTTTTATGTCAATTCTACCTTCATCTATAACCCATTTGTGAAAATATTTGGATAGCTCAGACAGATAGTAAGAAGCAGTGCAAAAAATTAAATTTTTTCTATAAACATTTTGTAGAATTTAGTATGTTGATTGTTGAGTATAAATAGGTTATTATTTAGTTTTAAATTCTTTTGATTAATCATTATCAAATCAGTTACATTATAGTAAATTCCTATTTAGATTTTCTTCACAACTTGCGTCCCACAAAAATGGGCTTGTATTTGCTTCACAGTTTCAATTTCCTGGCTTCTAGCCTCCAAGGCGGGGGGTAAAGAGCTAGAGAATGAAGAGTTGGACATGACGTTACACCAAGAGAGAAAAGCTAAAACTAAAAATGTGTGTGTGCTGAGAAAGCTTCTAGGAAGTGCGTCTGAATCAAGCTCACCATATTTTAACCCTTTGAAAGAACTCACTTGGATAGTTGCATTTTGACAAAATGCGCATTATACTTGATGGGTATTAAAAAAATACTATCATATTCTTGATGAGTATTAAATAATACTATCATATTAGCATAGTGAACAAGTAAATGGTGCTTTAGCTGTATTTTTTATCTACAAAATAGAATGGTAGAAAAGTAATATTTTACTAAGAAATGTTCTCATTGTTTCAGGAGGATATCATATCAGTGTGGAATAAGACAGCATCAGATTTATCAACCAACAATCGAATACGAGACACACTGCGGAGAGTTCTCAACCTTCCACCAAACACTATTCTTGAATACAAGTCTCACAATGACAGTCTCAAGTGGGTTTTACTCAAAACTAAGCATGTTGACATGCTAAGACAATTTCTAAGCATGATTCAATTAAATAGCCAAGCTATATTTGTTAGTTAGGGATATAGCCATCCAAATATCATATTAGGGGTGTGTAAAGGCCACTTTTTAAATGGGAAGCAAAGTCGAAGCGAATCTTGAAACTCGTGAAGAAAAGTCTAATAAGTCAAAGCTACCTAGGATTTTTAATGTCACTTAAGGCTACTTTTAATTTTTAAATTAATTAATTTTCTAGATATTGTCAGTAACAAGGGCCAGGAAAATGGTTGTAAGCTTTATGCATGTAAAATCCTGTTTTGTAGTTTTGATTGGACTTAAATTTCACTTCTGTCAAGAGGGTTTTCATAACGTGTCTTTGCAGAGCTGTGGAGTTTTTTTGTTTTTTTTTACAATATGTTGAATGAGTTCTACTACTTTAAAGGCTTTTTTACCCCCCTGTATTTTTGTATAAAGTATGCATAATGGTTTTTAGAATGGGCATTTGAATGTCATGTCTCCTTTTTCTATGTGCTCGAACCCACCTCGGTGGCGTAGTTGGCTAACGCGCTTGTCGTGTTGAGCTCGACTGCTGAGGACGGGGAGATCGAGGTTTGAATCTCGGTCGGGTGAACTAGGGGTGGTTTTTCCTAAATGGTTTTCCACTCTCCCTCTACGCAAATGTGGGTTCACTTCCTCTAATTCAACCTTCCCAATACTTAATCCATTAGAGTAATTAGTACTTAAAGCGTATAACCCGAATGGGTAGTAAGACGCGGTGCTAAATATTATTATTATTATTTGCTCGAAATCTGTCACATAGTAGATAGGAATGACCACGTATCATGAAGTAATGTTTGATGACATTACATTTGTTTTTATGAAGCAGTGATAGATTGGCATTAACAATATTGAGGTTCTTGTAACACTTCTTACTGAACATGATAATATTTTTGATATTACTTGAAATGTTTCACAAGTAGTGTTGTAAGCAATCTCACAAGACCCATGCTTTGCTGTAGTTTCTCATCCCATAAATACATAGTTGATGTACCTGTTCTTAATGTTATGGATACTGAAGTTGTAAGTCCAGAGCTTTCATTTGTAGAACTGGATCCAGCTGGTGAGTTTTGGGGCTGGTAGCGCCTCTTGAAGGTCAAAAGTGATCGACAAAGTGTCATAATCTTCATTGTTTTTATAGTACTTAATGAGAGTCTGTGGAGATTTTGCTCATCTTAAGTATGGGGGGTGGGGGGGCCAAACCCCATGTTGGATGAATTGAACAAATCTCTAAAAAAATGCTTCGAGGCTGGCTGTGTTTCAGGGGGATTTTCTTTAAACCTTTTGGTGCCACGTGTATTGCAGAATTTGTGCGCGAAGAGTGCCAAGAGGCTTGTTAGGTTTTGTATGCGAAGAATTCCACAGCTGTCTCCTCGTTTTTGTAAGGATTTGCAAGAAAATTCGCCAAACCTTTATTTATGGAGTGATAATTTTGATTTTCCTATCATTTAAATCCAAAATTACTGTTCCTTACTTGAATTAATACAATTCAATTAAAATTATTTAATGTCTACATTAAAAAAATATTTTTTTTTTCAAAACTAAGCGAATTAAGATAGTAAAAAAAAGTATGTACACATTTCACTATTATTTTGTTGTAGTGCATTTAATTTTATACAAAAAACCAAAAAGTTTTGAATATATATGATTATAAATAGGAATTACAGGAATTTTTATTTGATATACTAAATTAGATATTTTTAGGGCGTTATTGCTTACGTTACAGCAAGATTTATTATATTGCTTATCTCATGAATAAATATTTAGGCCTACACATAATGAATGCGTTTTTCAAAAAACATTTTATGATGAATAATTTCATATTTTTTTACATATTATATAAATTAATAAAGTTATTATGCTTATTTACTCAAATTGGTAAAGAAATCTTTTCATTCACATGACATGAAATGAAAATCTGTATAGTAAATTGTTCTGAGTTTAGAAAAATATAACTCGTACATTTGAAAACTGTTTAAAAACTATTTACATTAATATGAATGTTAGCTACACTTAAGTTTCTTCTAATTTCCTAACTGCCAAAATGTGTTAAAAATACATACTTTGAACTTTAGGTAGGCCTACCTTATTCAGGGTGTCCAGCTAAACTATATTTTTAAATTCCCTGACTTTTCCAGGTTTTCCGGACCCAATTTACTTTTTCCCAGGCCACTATTTATCGATATTAATTATATTACGAAAATAATTTTTTAAGATCACAGATTAAATAGTGTTTTTTTTCCCCTAGATATATATACATTGTCACTCAATAGAGGGATTAAACTATTTCTGCATCCAGAGAAATGTACTATTTTAAGTTAAAAATAGATTTCAGTAAAATTGTATAGAGTCATTAAAAGAACGATTTAAAATATATGTGAGACAGAGTTATACTTAGTTACTTATATTTTTATACTAGGCCCAATCAAATTTTGTACATATGAATATCCATGACTCAACTTTGGCTAAAGACAAGTGGCAGAAGGGTGGAAAGACACAAAACTTACTTGTTGACCTTGAGAAGTGATATTAGTCTGCTCAACATGGACAATGGTGTGAAAGTGATACCGGATGGTTATTAACTGGAAGAAAAGTGTTATTTTGACTATTGTGAATCAAAATGTTTGGCTTTTTATAGATAAAATGTAAAATTTCCAGAAATTTAATAAAATTCCCTGACTTTTCCCTGACCAAGCAAATTCCCTGACATTTCCCTGTTTTCCAGGTCGCTGGACATCCTGATTATTAAAGCACCCACAACTGCACAGTTCTCCACTTTCATGGGGTGCTTCAACTCTCTTCATGGTTTAGGAAACATAATCGTTCACCTCGTTCTGGTTCTTCTTGGCACCAAATTGTTTCCTAGCATCTTTATTTTGAACTTATTTACGAGGATAACCCTCCACTACACTTGCCATCACAAATTTTACAATAAACAGAAAAATACCAACTTCGCATGAGCTGAGAGCATGAACTGACTTGTGACAAAGAGTATTCTCTTGGTTTGTGGCCTTCATTTGCGAGCAGAAGGGGAAGGATCACCTTCAATGTTGGGGAGTGGACTGCAAGTTCACCCTTATTGCCTGCATGCTGAATGTTCAAAAGATACATTTATTTTAAAGCCTTATTTTGAGGCATTAAGAAGGGCGACCTTTACAAATTAGAATTATGAACATGCACTGCAGGTGTTCCTGAACACAATGTGGGGGGAGGGGTGTTAAATCATTTTAGAGTATTTAGATGTGTTTTAGGTTTATTAAAAAAAAACTTAATAGAACTACCTACTCTTAAAAGGTGTGAAGTGTCCAAGATCACACAATTTTTTCATTCATAATGGAAAAGTTGATCGGTACTTACAAAAAGGTTGACCTAGCTACTTTTTAAAAGTGAAATGTATTCACTGTACCACACAATTGTTCACCAGACTGATTATATTAATTTGTTAGGAAACTATTAAATATAGATTCTAATTTTGAACTAAACCCATAAAATTTGAATGTAGGATTTATTAAAATTAGATTCTAAATTTTAAACAAAATATGTATCTTTCCAACATTAGATTATAAGATTTGAACATATAACATATTTTTACAAGGAAAACCTTGTTTCACTTTATGAGGTAATTGTATTATATTTGGAAGAAGGTATCACCTTTTCTATACTTTTTTTCAACTATATTACAGTATTAAAATTCTAAATTTTGAATCATTGTTAGATTTAGATTCAAAATTACATAGGTTTGCACAGGCTTAATTTAATACCAATTAAATAAATTGTTTTGTTATCTTTTAGAGTTTTTCATATTCCTATACTATTATGAAAGTTGTTGAACAGTAAATAATAACAACCTTTTTATGTTTTAGAGCATGGAAAACAATTCCTGGAAAACCGTGAAGAGGAAATCACTATTTTCTGAGTAATAGCGGATACCACCACACAGTTTGAACATTTATACATAGGTTGGTAATATTCAGATCAAGAATTTAAATTATTTATATTTGTGTTATCATCGGCAAAATAAGTAAAATAGGATCTGATCCTTGGCATTCAAACTGAGCAAAGCTGAAAGGAAAAAAAAAGTTTTGTTATAGGCTAAATTTTATATCATTATTGGTGTAAGAAAACGAAGAAAATATCTTTTAATGGAATATAGTCCAAGCTAATAGTCATTGTGTTTATTTCAAATAGACATTTAGTTTCTCAATTTGAAATACTTTTATCATTTGTATAAGGATTTGTTTGAATCTGTTCATGTATATAAAATAAAAATATCTTTGGTAACAAAACCACCTTACTTTTTAGTCAATCTTAGTTTAGATTTTTATTTAGAGATGCATCAAATTCTCTCTCTTTTTATTAATCAAAACTGAATATTCATTGAATCTAAACTTGAATTAGAATTCAAATGATAGAAAACATGAAATATACATTGACTTACCCACATTGGTAAAAAAAAAAATTAATCATAATTTTATTCATGTTAATATAATACAATTAATTACCCCATATTGTGAAAAGAGGTTTTCCTTATAGAGATATATTATATATTTTATTCATGTTAAATGATCCATTAATGGTCCATGGTTTGTTCTATAATTATGTTAGCTAAACCACTATTAGGCATCATAATAGGTATAAAAAACAAAATTGGAATAAAAACATCCTTTTATATTCATTATAATGTTACCTTGTCTAGAATTTTAAACATTGGAAATACTGTAAATGGAGTAATCCATTGTTTGTGTTTATTTGTACACTCTACTTCTTTGTGTTTGATAAAGTCAACAATGCCGAAATATTATTTTATTTGTGTTATAATGTGTGTGTGACTACTTCTACTATATAAGACAGAAGAAAGGAAGATGATGTCACTTTTGTGCATTGGATTCTTCCCACATTTTTCCTCTTTCCCTAGGTGGGTTTTCTTCATCAAATTTATTCGTAGTTTATTTTTCCGTTTTCTTTAGTTTTATCAATTTCCTTTATTACCAAATAAAGTTGCATATTTACTAGGGGTCTGCGAGCTCAGATTTTTTCATTCGAGTAAAAAAACAAGTCCTGTATTTCAAAAAGCTCCCGAGCTCAAATAGAGTTTATTTATAATTTTAAAATATTAAGAGCATATATTAGTTTATTTTAAAAGTAAAATAGTATATTTAAAATTTCACCAGTGAAAATAAACAAAATTTAAATATCACATCTTTAAAAATGTATGAAAATGACCCAATATTCTTAAAATAAGAATGGCACTAATTTTTTATAAATTAATAGCACCTAAATAAATTTGAATAACACATTTATAGAGGGAAAAATTTGTTTTTAAATTAGAAATAATACTTTAAAAGAACATGATTAAAAAAAAAATGTAATAGAAACAAAACTAATGGTTTCAACACTCGTGTCTTTTAAAGACCTTAAAACTACAATAACAAAAAATGGGTAACTGTGAAAGTGTGAAAAGTTAAAGAAGAAATGAATAGAGAAGTGTGTTTGTTCCTATTTAGGCCTAACCTAACTATCCTTTCAGGTTGGCTTCCTTCACTATCACTTAACTTTATATTATCACGTCTTCTGTTCCAATTCCATTCCTCTATGCACTTTTGCACATGCTTGTTGTAAGGTCTCTCGCTAGAAATGATCTTATTGCAAAATTTATTTCAATTCCCTTTTTAATGCTTATAAAAGTTGAGCTTCATACTTTAAAATTAAAAATAAGATGGTTAAAATAATTTTTATTATGAAGACCATGATAAAAGCACAGGCTTTTTTTCTTTTATTAAAATGTGAAAGTTTGATAAAGTATTTATTGCAAATGTTGTCTCAACACTGATTTTAGACAAGTTAACCAACATAGTTACATAACTAAACTAGTGCTAGGTTTGCAATTAAACTTATTAATCAGCACATGCTTTAAATATCTTAAAATCGAAAACAATCAATATAATGTATTTTCAATGTTAAATTTTTAACTTATTGAAATTATTATTTTAGAAAGAAACCAGGAAAAAATAGTAAAAAAATATTACTCAATTATGTGGCATGAAAATAGTTCAAAATGAACAACATTAAATGAGTTTACAGTTTGAAAGTAGTTTTAGAGCTCTAATATGTTATTAATGTGAAATTGGGTATTAATTGTAACTATTTACCGGTAAGTTAGTCAAGAAAGGTGACAAAACAAATAAGATGAATGCATGATTAGATTCTTCACAAAAATATCAAAATTACCATGGATAGAGTAAACTAAGTTTATGGTAGAATACAGATGCCTGGTAATACAATTTTGTTTTTTAAATTTGATTGCTAGCTTTTAATTACAATTTTTTTACCATTGCTATATAAACATATAATATTAATCTTTTAAAAAACACTTAAAAAAGTATAAACTACTTTTAATAGCATACTATTTATTTACAAATGCCTCTTTTGTGACAAATGTTAAAAACTAATGTATATTGTTAGCATTACATAAACAATATGATAGTCTTAAATTATAGATTCAAAACAGAAACTATTAATGATGAATGCAGATTGAATTGTGTTGGCATAATGTGATATCATTTATTTGATAAAAATTTGCACAAATTCTGAAAAATTAGAATTTGCCTTTCTCCAGAGATAAACAAATTAGTTACTTATACATTACGGCTATAGGCTTATAGGCTAGTCTAGTCCATTAAAAGTATTGATGTCATCTTTCAAGGTCAACCAATTGTAGGGCTAAATAAGTATTATTTTTATACGTGAGATAAAAAATAAATAGGTATCTCAAAATGCTTTCTTATATACTATTTAACATATTTTGTTATTAAATGATTTTTTTTAAATAGGAACTAACGAGTATGAAAATACACATACAATTTTAATGTTATTTTAGCATCACAAATTAAGATTAGATACTTATTTGTTTTACGGTTCGATCTTTTAAATATGTTGCTGGTTATCTTGCATACAAGATAGAATGGAAATTTCACTGTAAACACTGCATGACTACATTAACCAAGTGTGATGCCAACATGAAGTCATGACACGATTATCTAATTTTCCATAAAGCATATCTAAATAAAATATTTGTAGCATGTTCCATTTTGAAAATGAAATAATGTAAGGATTTATAAGTAGTTTTAATGTTGAATAGTTGTGATTGTTTTACAAACAAAACCAGCTGTTTGGCTTTAAATATTAGGCTTGGATAGGAGATATGTTTCAATAAAACACTTGAGTTGTTAAAGTGTGTAAAAGATCAAATATGTATCAGTATCTAACTAAACACTTTTCATAAGATTATATAACTATAATTGATAGGTTAAAAATAAATACAATATTCAAATAATGGAACATTATGTCTGTATGGACTCAAAAACTTACATAAGTGGCCAATGTAATATTTACTACATTTTTCTTCTTAAATTGTGATTATTTTACTCCATAGTGTCATTGAGCCTTTAGTTGAAAGTAGTTTTAAGAATGAATAGAAATGTGTTTGCACCATTGAAGCGCATGAGACTATGATTTGTGCTTGGACAATTTTTACTTTCTCTCCGTATCTTGAAGAAAAAAGTACTTTGCTCGTAAAAAAAAGTCCAAATGTTGATAACTGTCAACCCCTCCAAACTTAAAAGGTGTTTTTTCTGATGCTGTCTGCCTGTGGGTCTATATCTAGGCCTTGAGCCGACACCATTTTACTGATCTGGTTAAAACTTAGTATGTATGGTTTTTATAAGGTTCCCCCAAGGAGTTTTTGGAGTTAGATATCTTACCCTAAAATTGAGGGTAGTTTACTAAAGGTAAAAAAGAGAGAAAGCAAGTTATCTTGAAATCCGCTGTAACAATTCTTATTAAATTTCGTATCTGGGCATTGTTTATTATAATAAACTAAATGGCTGTTCTAATCATCCATGAACATAATTTTAAGGGTAATTTACATAAGCAGATATTGCCAATTTTAATAATATCTTTGCAAGTATTTGAGACACGAAATAACTCATTATTGTAAGGTTGTAACAAAATTAAAATACCCTTTACTTGAAATATATTTTTATAAAACCAATAGAAGGCTGTACATATATTATGTAAGGATTTTTTAAAATTATTTCGACCCCCTTTGCCCCCCAAATATCCCTACTTAGGGGATTGTAAGATTTTTCGTTCCCCCCTTTCCTGACCGATCTTATGTAATTTTCTTATGATTTGGTAAATTATATTATTTTAGACAAAAGGATTGGTGATGTGAAATTATAGAACACTTATTGCAGTAAAATTAGGTGTAACACATAATAAATAAATGACATTTTATAGTTATGTATAGCTGTGTGTCTATAGGCTATGCTTCAGCGCCATCTGTAATCGCCCCTGATCAACCCCAACACAAAAAGATCGTTATGTAATTTTTGAATTGTCCCTAGCTTCCAAGGTATTGGCAAATATATATATATATTTTAAATTGAGGTCTCGGAAAATGGGAGTTTATTATTTATTATGCTTTTTAATGAAAATATGTAAAATCTGTAAAATATGAATAATGAACAAAATGTTTCTTTCATTTATGCCTCTTGGTGGAATGAGATGCTTTTTTTTCAGTCATGTGTCTGCAAAAATATATATTATCTGGTTTCACAAAGCTTATGAGTTTTAAGTAAATGTTTCCATTTTTAGACAAAGGAGATAGTCTTTGTGGTGCACCATACCATTTATTTATTGAGGTAGGCCTTGTTATTAACCTTAATAATATGGAGACATGTTAATATTTTAAAACTTATAAAATTACAACATTATTTCTCACTTAGTGGATACAAAAACTGATATCATACAAGAATCATCTATTGAAGACATTTATCTGCAATTCATTTCAGCCAAATAGTCCATTTAAACTGCTATTTTTTTTTTAAATATCTAAATATTAGAAGTATAAAGTAAATCAAGATGAAATTTGATATATGGGGTTTTATCGGGTCGCAGAATACTAATATGAAATTAATTTATGTATGGCATCCACATGATGGGTTCTGAGGCGTGTTAGAGAAAAGTGTGTTCAAGACTATCAAAACTAATATAAATAAATACTTTCCAGGGTGATAGAAGATTGACATTTTGCAGACAACCAATGGGACCACTCCAAATGATTATAAAAGTATGAACATTTTTGTTTAATAAGTGGGACCCTGGGACATAGGTAAGGGGATATAAACAAAATAAAAACTTATGTGTGCTAACAAATTTAAATTTGACATTCGTTTAGGAGGACAACTCCAAATGACCAATAAGTCTTAAAATGGAAATTTCTAAATGATAGTTAGAAAAATTAGGGATATTTGCAATAGAAACAACTAATTCCCAGTGTGGTAGAAGATTGAAATGTATAAATAAAGTAAAGCGACATGTCAAATTACTATAAATCTGTACATTTTTAATTTTAAATGGGACTCCAGGAAATAGGGAGGTGAAAGGGGGTTATAAAAGTAAAAACAACTTTTAGCTGTGATAAAAAAAATTAAATTTGGCTAGTAGGTGGAATGACCTTTCAAAATAACCAAATAAATCTTAATATTTAAAATTTCTAAGTGGGAGTTCAAGAAATGGTAGGGGAAGGGTGCGTCCTCAACATTTATAAAAACTAGTATATTCAACTACTCTGTGGACTAGAGAACTTAAAAAACAAAAAAATATGAAAATTTTAAATCCAAACTATGGGAAATGAGGGAGGGGGAAGCTACAGTTAGCAATAACTTTTGAGATGAGGTCAAAAATTAAAGTTTAAAAGACGGGTAGAAATAAAACTCCAGATATTCAAATGAATGTTATAATTTAAAATTTCTCAAAGTGGGTAGGAAAATTGGGTTGAGTGGTTAAAAACTTACAAAACTATTAGAAACAATAACACTAAAATTCTACATATAGGTTAAGATACCACTCCAAATAACTATACAAGTCCAACATTTTCAAAGTTTATAATAGGAATCCAGGAAATAAAGGGAAGTTTATAAAACAGATTAAATATGGTAAAAAGTCTAAATTTTGCATGCTGGTAGAGGTACAGCTTCAAATAACCAAATGAGTCTTAAATTTGAGATTTTGAAGTGGGAGTTATAGAAATGGGGAGGGGGAAGCTAAAAGTTTCAAAACACGTGGATAAACTACTCTTGTGTGATATAAAACTGGAATTTGTCAAGCAGAGATAGGGACTACCCGAATTAACTATAAAGTCTGAACATTTTAAATTTCAAAA
Organism: Timema shepardi; assembly: GCA_902151425.1. Classification (NCBI taxonomy): domain Eukaryota; kingdom Metazoa; phylum Arthropoda; class Insecta; order Phasmatodea; family Timematidae; genus Timema; species Timema shepardi. Next base: position 52,187 of record CABFVX010002710.1, on the reverse strand, counting down.
TGAGACTACAGGAAATAGGGAAGTAGAGGGTGGGGGAGGGGTTAGGGGTGTACATGTAAGAGGTAGAAAATTTAAATTTGTCAAGAATGTAGAGGGATACCTTCAAATAACCACAAACACATTTTGAATATTAGTTATTTCTAAGGAGGCTGGTGATATAGGGTGTTTCAAATTTGTAAAACATAAAAGACTAAACTACTTCTCAAAGTGTTAGATTATCGACATAAGTCAGGCAGGTTTAAAGACAAACTCAAAAAGTATCAAGGCCAGACTTATTAAATTTAAAAATGAAGGCTCGGAAAATAGGGAGGATGGTCCCCTCAAAATATTTAAATGCAGTTTTTGTAGATATAAAAGCTTGAAATGTTGCCATGCAGTTTAATAATAAAACAGGTTTGAGTCGCTTGACAGGAATACATTGTTCACGTTAATTCATTTAAAAAGTTTCTAGTCTAATTGCTGCTATGCTCATGACAGATATTCAACAACTGTTGATATCACCAAGTGAAGGAAATTAAACTATATATTTATACTGGAGCTATATTTATTTATTTTGGCCAAAAAAAATCTGCAAAAACATTGGCATTTTCTCGCGTTTCCTACACTCTTGAACAAATGGAATTTCAAAATTGAAGCCCAGGAAACGGTAGCTCTTGATGTATACAACCAAAATAGAACATTCTTTACGATGTGGTTAGGTAGCCACGTAAAATATTATATAAGATAACCAAATAAGTCTTAAAATTTCAAATTGGAATTGTGCAAACTAAGGAGGGTGAGGGGGGGGGGGACCGAGGGGTTTGAAAATGAGAGTAAATTGCCATATTTCCAAAGAAAATATACTTATATGCATGAAAGAAAATTTAAATTTGCCAATAGGACCATCCCACATAACCATAAAAGTTAGAAAGTTTGGAATTCGAAAATGTACTGCTTGGAAATGGGAGGGGACTCTAAAATTTCCTAACCTATAAAAACTCGATATGTTCCAAATGTGGGTACACTTTATACTAATTAAACTTCCCTCATCCCTAACACACTAGTGTAATTAGTAGTACATAAGCGTATAACTTGAACGAATATTAAGGAACAGTGCTAACAAAAATAACAAGATAGAAAATGTTATTGATGTTGACCACAAAAAAAAAACTACTTTCTAAGAGTCTATTTATAAAAATTGGACTGTAGTAAGACATTTGGAACATTGAATTTGTAAAAGCAGAGGGAAAAAAGTTTATACTAAAAGTAAATCAACACACAAACTAAAGACTATCTTAAAGTGGATACATTAGATTTACAAATAGATAGCTGTTATCGCATATCTAGGAGCGACATAACCATTAAAATAAACCAATTTAGGTGACATAACTTGGTGACTGTGATCCATATTTGTGTTAAAGAAGAATTATAAGTATTTTGGAAAAAAACACTCTTATTATACCCGATCGGGATTCAAACACTGATATTCCAGTTATGTGAGTTCAGTCCACCAGTCGTGTTGAGCTAGACTCCCAAGGACGGGGAGATTGAGGTTCTAAGGTCGGGTGAACTATGTAATGATATTGATTTTCCTGTCTTTATTAACATTTAAGATCATATTTTAGAGTAAATATTTTCATATTTCTTCCTTTTCAGTTAATTTAAATTAAATTCATCCTTTCTAAACTATGGCCATGTTTTATTTTTTTTATTTCGTTTAGCTGCACGTGTCAAAAGCATGGTTTATTTTCGGGTTGTATTACGCAATAATTAATAACAGGTGCAGAGTAAAGCCATGTACATTTTTAGTTTTCACACTCATAGAATATAACCACATTGGTCGATGGAAAGAAATCAAGTAGTGATCTGGGTTCGAGAGTATGAAACCACGGGGTTCACAGTCCTCAGCTCAGCAAGACGCTAGTCTGGTAGAAGGACTCCCACACTTAGATGTCTAATGGAGTAGACGTGTTTTCGACGATCATATCAAAATGTAAGAATATATGGGCACCTATTTAATGTATATTATGTACAATGTTTACACGTTTGACAAAACTGGCTCAACTGTTAATTTAAATTCATGTGAAAATAAACTAACTACACTCTGAAGCATATGGAGAAGTTATTAGTATTTCAAAAATAGCACCCATTGCTATAAAAAGAGTGTGAAGAAGATAAGTAAGTAAGGGACCTGGGGTCTGACGTGACAAATGGCACAGCGTGGAAGCAGCTAAGTGTTAAGTGAGGTGCAAGGATGTTACAACTGGAGGTGGTTTTTCCTAAAATGTTTTCCACTCTCCCTCCACGCAAATGCGGGTTCACTTCCTCTAAATTCAACCTTCCCCATTCCTAATCCATTAGCGTAATTAGTACGTAAACATATAAAACGGGTAGTAAGACGCGGTGCTAAATTTATATATTATGAAGTTCAGTCTAATGAAAAAGTGAATTCCAAATAATTGTGATCGCAGATTCTGGTCACAAAATATTTATTAATTCACTTACAAGTGCATTTATAAGACTGTGTGTCACTTATGTTTAAACACTGTTACAAGCACTGGCATTATATATTTGGGTCCAACACACTCAATCGGTTGAAAAGTTTTGGTAAATGAAAGGGGGGTGAGATGGGGTAAGGGATTACCGCTACCTGGACTATTGTATTCTGAGAGATGGCAGTTCTTAGCTCTCAGATTGTCTTTCTCATGAGGAACATTTTTAAAGTTAGTTGTTTTAAAGAATTCCCACTTGGAAGTGCTGTTATCAATGGATATTTTAAGTTTTACCCGACTTGAGGGGCGCAGCAAATCTCCTGTAAGGTTATGTAACTTATTTCCTTGTCTGTGCCATGCACCATGACCAGATACATTTGACTGCACCTACACACCCTGCTGAACTGAGCCACGAAAAGACAGTTCAGACTACCGCTGCTAATAGGTGTGCCTACTATTTGAACCAGCAACCATCTTCATGGACTTTCTACAATGACCTTGAAAGTCATTGAACATTCCTATTGCTGTGAGAGACTTGAAGTTTCATATGTCACGTGCTAGCTGGTTGTACTTGGTCCATATTGTTTTCGTCAGGTGTTTCCCCTCCCACATTATTCCTATCAAACTCCATTTCATATTTTCCTTACCCCTCTTCTCGCAGGGGTAGTCTAGTCAACGAATACCAAAAAAGGTCGAATAGGGGAAATAATTCGTCTAGTCACAAATTTTTGTACAATGGTAAGGGGGAACACCATGAACAACATACTAAAAATTCTGATGAGGTTAGCGTTTAAAGTCATTCTTCCACGTTATTCTCGTATAACTCAAAAACCGTGGCCTCTAACAACAAGGTGTTTATGTACAAATTTAAACTACATTAAATTCCCTACAAAAAAGTTCCTATTCATTTTTTCTCTAGGATGAATTGTTTATGATATGCAGGGGATGGAATAATCATGGTTTATTAAAATTAGTGTTTTAATGGTATAAAATTAATCTTTAATGTTAAATGAAGTGGGTTCAGACCTAATATTAAATGTCTGTACAACATATAAGTGCAGTAGTACTGTGTTAAGGGATAAATTGTGTGCTGGGGATATGTAAAGATGTAAAGGGGGGGGGGGGGGTGTGGGGGGCTGAAACTCGGAGGTCGGCCGCACTTTTAATACGTTCCAGGACTGATTTAGCCGA
>CABFVX010002710.1:28396-48125 GCA_902151425.1 Timema shepardi | reverse complement strand
ACATTTACTCGTTCAAGCTGTTTTAGCTCGGATCGTTCTTGAAGAAGCTAGCGTCTCTGAAGAAGAAAAGAAGCAGATTATCAGCATTTTGAGCAATATGGAAGATCTTACTATACAAAAAGTTGAGGGGGGATACTTGGTTGGCATCAATTTTAAATAAACTCAAAAATGAGCTGGATCGTGTCGAAAAGAACGGGCCTACCACTGCTTTGTGGTTGCAATATTTTAACATGGTTTAATTGATGAAGGATTCTGAGCACCGTGGTGATTGGAATGGCCACTCGGCTTGTGTTCAGAAAATGATACCATTCTTCCATGCAAGCGGTCATTTTCAATATGCAAAATGTGCCCATCTTTACGTTCAAGACATACTATCATTGAAAACTAGCCACCCACATGTGTTCAAGGATTTTGCAGATAAGGGTTATTTCTCCATAAATCGAAATGCTTCATGTTTGGCAGGGGTTTGGTCAGACATGACCATAGAGCAGACTCTAATGCACTCCATGAAAAGCTCAGGTGGCCTGACGCGAGGAAGAGGAATAACAGATTCTGTTCTAGCGAAGTGGGTTGGTGGGTCCCCTGGATCAACCGCCATCTGCTCGTCAATAGAGGAGTTTACTGGAGTAATTTTTTCAAGTGGGGAGCAGCATGTTGATTTCCGGGTATCACGGCAAAATAGGGATGGGCAAGACCGGGCAAAGATTTATGAGTGGTTCAATGACCATCCTCTTTTTCCGAAAATAAATTCACTCATGTCTGTCAACAGGGATAATCAGAAACTCAAAAATAAATAGTCACCGAGCCCTAGAAATTGGTACTGCATCCATGAAAAATTTTGTTGGTTTTAATTTTGGTGATATAAAACAGTCTAAGAAGAATGTGGTGTTGTCATTGGGTAGTATGAGCAATGCCGTAAAAGTGAACGGTGATAAAGTGACTGTAGACACTTTGACCATTTTCCAAAAAACTGCCATTGCCAAAAAGAGTGATAAAGATGTTGCACAGCTTATGGAATATGAATTATCTCCATTCCTGTTGGCTCTCTTTAATGAAGGGGTAATGAGGAAAGAAGTCTTCTCTCTACGATGCTTTTCCAGAGGATAATTATTAAACTCATGATCTACGAACGAGCACCAATGTATTAGATGGAGGCTTCCTCCTTCACCGCGTGAAATGGAATATGGGTACCAAGAGTTCTGTACTTTGCGATTAATACATAGCCTATGTACTCAAACATTACGGTCAAAACTGTACTGTGGTTTTCAATGGTTATGGTGACATCAACAGTACAAAACGAGCAGAGCAGAAGAGAAGGGGCCTCACAAAACTTCAGTTGGCATTAATTTTAATGAAAGCATGAATGTCACTGTTCAACAGGAGCATTTTCTTGCAAACGAGAATAACAAAACCAGGTTTATTCAACTCCTCAGTGACAAAATGGTAGCGAGGGGAAAAGAAACAGTAGTTGCTACAGGGGATGCTGATGACACTATAGTGAGATGTGGGTTAGAGAAAGCTACCCTACTGTCACAATAATAGAGGAAGATGTCTGACTTGATTGTTTTACTCATTGCTTTTGCACGACCAAGGAGTAACGTATACTTCATGAAGCCGGGCAGGGGCAAGGTGGAATCAAAGCTGTTTTCAACAAACAAACTCCAACAACTTCCTTTTGCTGAAACCATCCTTCTTCTCCATGCCTTTAGTGGGTGTGACACCACCTCCGCCATTTACAACAAGAGTAAAAGAGGAATGGTTAAGCTGTTCAGCAAGATCCCTAGGCAAATGAAGACAATATCAGACATTTTTACTAACCCTCGACACCAGCAGACAAGGTAGCACAGGCTGGTGAGAAGATGTTTTTAGAAATGTACTGTGTGGGGATGGAACCGAGGGGAGGATGTATCGCTCACCCCTGTAACAACCAAAGAGCCAGTAGCACCTGAAGCAATACTGAACATCTATTGCCGATGTTCTACTGGGTGTGCGGAACGTGCCATGGTACATGTACGAATGGTGCACCGTTACTCGATCTTCAAGATGATGATGATGATGATTCAATTGTTGATTTTTGAGATTTACAAATTCAAGATAAGAGGTTTGTTTTTTATAAGTAATGTAGTTGTTCTGTTCTAAGTTCATTTAACACTAAACATTAATTTTATACCATTAAAACACTATTTTTAATAATCCACGATTTTTCCATCCCCTGCATATCATAAACAAGTCATCCTAGAGAAAGAATGAATAGGATCTTTTTTGTGGAGAATTTAATGTAGTTTAAATTTGTACATGAACACCTTTTCGTTAGAGGCCACGGTTTTTAAGTTATACGAGAATAACGTGAAAGAATTACTTTAAACGCTCCCCCGCTCACTCCCCACTGGTCAGGATTTTTAGTATGCTGTTCATGGACCATGGTACTCCCCCCTATCACTGTACAAAAATTTGTGACTACACAAATTATTTCCCCTAATTTTACTTTGTTGACTGGACTAGGGTATATAAAATGATAAGAGTGGCTTTTAGAGTCACTGTTGAGAATTTTCAAATATGGTCGGGGATACATTTATGTATTAGTTAAATATTGTTATTTTAAGGAAATTGTAAATAATATTTGTGGTTGAGGCTTGCTAATGTTGCCTGTATGCAATGCACATTTAGGGTATCTAAAATTATATGAACTTCTAGTCTATACTATTTAAATTTTGAGAATAGTTTTATTGAAATATGAGTAAAGCTTGCGTGCCTGAAATATATATTATGGATACAAGGTTTGCAAGATAGGTTGTCACTTTTCACACTAAATATATTGTCTATGTTTATTATTCTCTTTGTTTTTAAATATTACTTCACATACATAAGCATTTCCAACCTGTGGCCCGAGTGTTTTTATCCAAGCCATATACTTTCCACTACCGGCTGGCTAGGCCTCTCGTAGCTTCATGATGCCTCATAAGACTAGGAATGGCACAACATCCAGTCCCCGGCCATCAATTTATCAATGTGAAAGGGTAAACTCATATTTCATCAAGGATAAATTTTTTGCCCACACCAGGAATTGAACCTGGAACCCTTAGTTAAATAGACAGACACGCTGCCTGGATAGTAGCAAACACACTTTTCTTCATTTTTTCTTCTTTTTAACAGTTCCCATTTCTTCACACTTACACAGCTATACAGTGTTTTAATTCTTGGAAATATTTTTTATCATAAAAAGAACCATACTTAAAACACACATATTTCTTTGTGTTTTATGTATTTTATATTTCTCTCTTATGTTATTTTTTCATATGAAGAGATACACATCAAACATGCATCTCTCTTAATGTTTTATGTATTTTATATTTCCTGCTTCATATGAAAAAGGAATATTCCGAAAAATTAAAACAATGTGTAACTGTGTGAAGTGTTAAAAGTGTAAGAAATGAAGAAATAAGTGTGTTTGTTCCTATCTTGGCCTAACCTAAATATCCTTTCAGGTTGACTTCCTTCACTATCACCTAGTTTACATTATTGTAGAATATTTGAATTGTTTTATTGATCAAGGTAGATTGAATGAAAACAAAACAAATTTTATTTTCATTATTCGTTAAATTTAATTATAATTTATATGCATAAAAATGAGACACTAAAACTTTATTTATTTTAGGTACAAAGTAGCCTATCTAAACCAAAAGTAATAATGTACCCTGTCATCCTTGAATACAAACCTCAACAGAATAAAAAAAAAGACCAAGCTAATGGCTTTGAAATTTCCCAAAAGAATGGATGGTAGGGTATGAATGGATAGAGTTCGTTTTTAGGGGGTTTTCTGTTGGTGTACAAGCCGGACAAAAAAATAATTGTAACTAGTATATAGAATTGCTGACCCAGTTAGATAGCTTAACTATAAGCATGAAATACTATTATTGCTGTTATTGCAAAATGGTACCATAAAAATAATATATGATTCACAGATATAAGGTCTTTCAATTTTGTCAACATTTCCATAAATTCAAAAAGTAATCCATGAGTTTTACTACTATAACATATTAAAACCATTTCAAATAAATTGCAATGAATGAAAAATTAGACTAAAAATAAACTTAAGCATGGGCGACTTAAGATCGGGCAAACAGAACACCAACCTAAATTAACTTAACCTGGGCGTGAGAGGAAAATAATGCCAAAACCGCTCAACTTTTAACTTAAAGTGTGAATATACCTATATCTATTTCATCTTTATAAGAATGTAACATATTATTTGACTATTACAAAAATAACCTTTATAATTACATGCTAAATGCATTATAATATACAAAAATTGTTTTCAAGTTATTACCGTTATAAGCTAACTACAAGTTGAATTGTGGTACCCTTGTGGGGACAGCGGCAGATTTATCTAGTTTATTTTACATTTAGCATACTGCATCTAGCTAACACTTACTAATACATTTTTAATTTTGCACGATGGATAGCAAAACTTAAAGTAATTTAAATGTTTGGCTCAAAGACTAATCAACATATTTTGATTGAATTATTAAAATTGAAATATTACTCAATTATTTTAGACTGCAACCTTGACGTAAGGCACACCAAACAAATGACTTTATTTATTCAATATGTATGTGCATTGTAAAAAGAGACATGCATACAAGGGCATTCTTTGGGATTTGTCTCTATAGAGAGTTCAACAGGAGAATCCCTATCATACACCCCTTTGACTCAACAGGAAGATATGAAAATAATATTGTGTAAAATATGTGAACAAGGGTGACAATGGTGCAGACATGTTGGCATCCAGACCAGGATCCTTAGCATGAACCACCAAGAAATTTTTGTACCATGTAGTACCTACTCTGTAGATGTGGTGGTAAATGATGCTTCTCTATTTTGCAATAAAAGTGTGGCCTTTTTCAGCACTGTGCAGTAAGTGTATAGTAATTATTTTTATGCCTCTACTCAACGATGGTTTGTGTACCGGGAAAGTGTCATTTTTTACAACAAACCCCCTTAGTGAGACTCAAGGGGAAAGTCGTAATGATGCTTTAACTCCTTTTTGCTATCAGGCTGGTGAAGTTTACGATACTTTGTATCAGCTGATCTGAGAATCGATGCATTTGGTAAGAGCCCAGCGTTAAGTTTGTTCAGAAAGATAAAGAGTTTCAAGTTTGTGTTCTGTATAATTGTTTGGCACGCAATTCTCATTAGGATCAATATAGTCAGCAAAATACCTAAAAGAGAAAACATGAACTTTTCAAAGGCAGTTGAGCAAACTGTAAAAGTAAAAAGTTTATTGAAATGAATGCTGTCAGAGAGATATTTTTAAGATATGATGGATGGTTGATGTAAAAAAAAAATCAATATGACTATGAGTCACAGATGAACTAAATGTGGGTCTTAAAAAGAGGCATTCAAAGACAACTTGTTTTTAAACATATGGGAACGTACCATTAAGTCATCAAACAAACAATTTTTCCAAATCAACACAGATAATGACATATTTAGTTGTATGTATGAGATTAAAAGTCAGGAAAGGAATGAACAGTTACAAAAGTGTACGAACTTGCAGATAGATATACCTGACAAATAACAGTGAAGTTAATGGTATGCAATTACATCAATAATTTGTGCTAATTTTTTAATTATATTATGAAAAAGACATAAATGATCCATTGGATGTATTAAAGTTTATCACTGCCAACAAAAAAAATACTCCAAATATAGTTTCCAGATATAACGATAGCGCTCAGAATCCTACTCACCCCTACAGTGACCGTTGCTTCAGAAGAAAGTAGCTTGTTAAACTTAAAACTCACTAAGAACTATCCGACAACTTAGCTCAGCGAGTAGCATGTCTGCCTACCTAGCTAAGGGTCCCGGGTTCGATTCCTGCCATGGCCGAAAATTTATCATTGATGAAATGCAGATATACCCTTTCACAGTGATGAATTAACGGCTGGGGATTGGATGTTGTGCCTGTCCTAGTCTTTAAGTTAGATTATAAGGCATATGAAGCTACCACAGGTAGTGGAAAATATATGGGTTGAATAAAAAACTGATACAGGCCACAGGTTGGAAACAGTAATGGATGTGGAAAAATTAAGAACTACTGTACTTGAGCTCCACCATGTCACAGAAATGTTTAGTAGAACAATAATGTCAAATGAATATGATGTTCTTAGAGAGATACACGTAGAGTCGATCATTAAAGACTTTGTGATATTGTATACATTCTTAGAAAAATGTAAAATATTCCTAACCTATACTAGGTTTGGAAATTATTTTATGTTAAGGGGGGTGGGGAGGGTCATTTTTCTATCGCGCCAAGGCTACGTTAGTTTTGGGATTATTAGGTTTGGCTATAATTTTCAAATTTTTCCATAGTATCCTGGAAATACAAGGGCGCCAAAAAGCAATCCCGCCCGGGCGCAAAAATTTATCTTGAGCCACTCTGAACTTAAGTTAGAAAGAAACTCATTATTCAAAATTTATCTCTCTGCCCTCCTCAGAGATATATCACTTCTTACCCCATACTTAAAGTGACAATAGAAGAGAGAAGATTATAAAAAGCTTTGAGTGACATTAAATGGTTAAAGAAGGGGTAGAATTGTCATTTCAAAAAGTATGTTAACTAAATGATACCCTTTATAGGGCCCCAACACGATCTGTCAGACTGTCAGTCCTGAGAACAACAGTCTGACTGACAGTATGCATCAGTATTTACAGCGAGACCATACACGGTCAGTCTTCACGAAATTATTTGTATTAGTCTCAGCTCCTGCATGCAACGTGCAACAACATGAATGATAAGAGAAAGGTGTGTGTAGTTTTATGTTTGTTAATGAGACTGAAGAAAATACTGATGAGCGTGCTCACATGGTGTCTTACTGTCAGTTTCTTCCACCACAAGCAAGAATGATAGACTGATACTAATGTGATCAGAAAATTCAGATCACATCAGTATTTTCGTAAGTCCATTCATCAGTCCATCAGTACTGTCCCTACATGATCAGTCAGATTGTCAGTATTAATTATTACTTTATTAATACTGACAATCTGACTAATCGTGTAGGGCCCTATTAGACAGAAACTTTTAAAAATATACAAATAGTGTATTTAGGGTGGTCTTTTTTTTTTTACTAAAATGGGGTTTCACTCTAGCACAATAAAATAAAGGAATCCTGTAACAGTTCCAAGTGTCAAATGAATTATTTTACAACATAATATTCAAGTGTATTTGAATACAAAACATTTTTCTTTCTAAGTACCGCATCAGTTCGGGTTATACACATATGGACTAATTACACTAATGAGTTAAGAGATAAGGAAGATTGAATTTTAAAGGAGTTGTACCTGGATTTGCATGGAGGTAGAATGGAAAACCATTTTAAAGAGGAAAAAAAAACTATAATTGATCAGGATTCAAAATCAGATCTCCCTGTCATTGACAGTATAGTCTGTGAGAGTGACACTTTAGGTCGGGAATGGCAAATTTATAACACGCATGCCATTGGGTGGAACACAAACATGATTTGCAAGGCACACTGACATGGAAAAAATAAATATAAATAAAACTTTGGCCTCTGTCTAAATTTTTTTTAAGTCAATACTATTTCTGCAGTGCTGAGGATTTTACTTTAAGTTATTGAAATTTATATTGTCTAAGACACTCACGTTGACAATTTTATCAATTTTCATTCTTTAATATTTAGTTGTTATTAAAATATTTACAATTTGATTTGAGTTATTGATTACACTTCATAATAAGCCTAGTCATCACGTTTTGATTTTTAAATATTCATAAAAATCTAAATGAGAAGTGGCAAACTAAACTATCTCAAAACTTAGATAGTCCTTAAATGGCACAGAAGGCATAAAAGTTTTGCCATCCCTGCCTTCGACCATGCGGTCACCGAAGCAGCTCAAACAAACGTTTCTTGTATTTTGGTTGATACAGTATCTCTAGAAATCTAATGCTCAGTTTTTTTGAGATCATAGAAAGAGTAAAAATATTATTTGAATTTAATTTTATAAAACTTGAAAATAACAAGCTAAATCTAAAATTTTACATCACAGATACAATTCAATAATTTTCCAATGGGTATACAATATAAGCTATTTTGTTTAACCTTATCTTTTCACCAACACTGATCTAGTTGATAATAACATTTGACAATACTTTTAAAATAAAATATCAGTAAAATAATTAGTATAAAACAAGGTATACACTATTATAAAATAATAATTAGACAAAGTATACATAAAACAAACCAAAAAGTTTAGTATCCAGTTTTACGTCAACTTGTGCACAACAACCAATTAAACATTAAACAAAATCTTAAGCAGCCTTTGACACTAGAATTGTAATTTAGAACAAATCAACAAAAGATAAATAGTTAAAAACTTAACAATCTTAAAATATACCCCAGTTTAACAACCACCAGTTAGAAAAAACAAATAAGCTAGGACCTAGCCAATTATTGCAAACTTTATTAATCAAGGAGTATTTATTGAAATTATTAGGAAGAGACTATGAATATAAATGATTTTATAAGTTTGGATTAGTAATCAGGGTGTGGGTATAGCACTTGTTTTTGAATCGAATAGTAAAATTTCGAACAAATACTGATAAATACAAGTCAAGTAGTTTTTTTCCTTTTATGGTGAAATTTATTAATCAGTAAAATAATTTTCAAAGGAATATTTAAAATGTTGCCGACAAAATTCATATCATCATCAACTGTTTCCAGCCTGTGGCTGGATCTGTTTAGTAAAATGCCTCCATCTCCCTCTCTCCTTCCATCATTCTTCCTCCTTACACTCTCCTCCTCTCACTTGCATACTTGCTGCTATCTGTTCTACCAATCTCAAAATTCATTTTAAAAAAAAGTCTCGGGGGTATTGTGAAAATAAAGATATCCTTTTCTTTTAAATTTAGAATACTTTTGTTTATATTTCTAAAAGGTAGCAAAGATTTGTATTAACAAAAGATGAACTTTTTCATTATTTTATGTAAAATGTAAACTGACTAGGAAGTTTGATTTTTTTTAACAAACAAAAAACGACAATCTTCTTTTGACTATGCATTGCATTTTTAATATTATAAAAAGAGTCGATTAACTATCAATAACTCACAAATTAAAAACATTTAAAATAAGATATAATTTAAACTAGGTTATAAGATTGTTTATTCCAAGTAAAAATACATCCTCGTCCTAAAAAACTAAAAAACACCTTACATATTGTCATGGATGCTCATTCATAAGTTTAAATGAATTGAATAATCAAATTAAGTAACTACTCAGTTTAAAATAATGAAGAGTTGAAAGCTTCATTTGGTTGTGATGATCCTGGCTCATTCACCACAAACTCCATAAATAAAGCAGAAGTGGACCAAGTGACACCATATCAGTATTTACACTGGCCTAAGAACCACCATGGTGACCATACCTAAACATTAAAAGTTGTTAAACATAATCATCACTTGAAAAGAGAAATTTTTATCCTTATTTATTTAAAATTAACCTTTCATTATATTGTGATTTATTTATGATATAATTACTACAAGGATGATGAGTAGAGCCCAGATTTTATGTAATTACATATTTTAATCCTGTAAGTTAGAAATATGAAAAGGGAAATGTCGGCTAGTTAGGTTGTTTTGGACATATATTTTTAGTTTTCATTTTAAATATTTTCTTGAACTCTAAATAGTTTCAAAGCTACTATAGAAAATTATATATTTTGCATATTTTTCTATCGTGGTAATATTTCTATGTTTTTCTTGAAGAAAATACTATTAAATGATGTGTTACTAATTTTCATGCAACCTGTACTTTCATAAGGGAATATTTCCAGTGAATAGTTGGCAGTGAGCAAAGTCTGGATCAGATATGCTGGCTCATCAGAGAGGATTACGGTTACCATAACGTAACTTTGTGTGTTGACGTTTCTCGTGCTGTGAAGGGGAAAGAATGTGGCTTTGCCAAATAATAGCCTCTACAGCAAACCTCTCGCATGGTGTGTCGGTTTGAAAATACAAGTTTAAGTCAATAAGTTGTAAAACCAATAATTTTTGGATCTGATTAGCACATTTTCTTTTCTTTGGTTGGGAGAAGAAACGAATATAAAACGGTAGAGCAAAGATCAAATGACAAAAACGGAACAAAAAATCAATCAAGTAAATGTAGCACAGTAAAATGGTGCAGAGAATTTACCGTTTGAATAGCAAACAAGACCAACCATGTCCATAAGTGTAAGTGTAGTATTAGTACCAGAGAGTATGTCGAGATCAAACATTTAACCTCAGATAGAGGAAAAATCACATTTTTTCAAAGAAATGAGTACAGTGGAGGTTTCATTGAAAGTTTGTTGAATAGTTTCTAAAATCAGTTATATAATGAGATTTATTTGACGTTTTTGATTAACGGTAAATTGATGGCACTTATTTGAAGTATTTATTTAATTCATGTAAATTTAAGTAGTGTAAAACAAACTAATGATGCTATACAACTCGTTAAAAAGGTAACTATATGTTTGTCTATTCATAAAAGAGTGTTTTATATATTACTTACAAAATTTTCAGCCATAGAACTAAATTTCATTTCAATAGTAAATGTGTGTATTATTAACGGGGGAAATATGGTTTATTCAAATGTTACATATTTTAATACATAATTTAACTGATTTTGCTACATACTACATAAAAATCCGGGCTCTAATAATGAGCATCCCTCCAAAATTCTAATCACAACCCATTGGAAAACTGTTCTCTAATCAACAAAAGAATTCAATGTTAAGGCTAAAGGTACATTTCCTTAGAGATGGCTGCCGTATAGGACTGCTATATATGTTTAGCAATGTAGTGATTTCCTTAAAAGTGGTGGCTGCATGTATCCGTCATCAATGGCTCTGGCCGCAACAACCCTACTCCTCTCAAAGCAGTCTAGTCACAGCCGCACATGTGTTTGTAAATATTTTCTATATTGTTGTAAAGGGTTTTATTCAACAAAAGTGATTCAAAAGTATTTTTTACAATGATCAAAAGTGGGTGGAAATAGTTGCAAAACTTACTTCAATATAATAGCTAACTTCTAATTGCAGATATCAAACTAATCATCAGGTTCTCATTCTTGAGATTAGTTTGCTGGCATACCATGTTCACTATTCTTTGCTGTATATCTTCCCAATGTTTCCTTTCATTTGATTTTCTTAGTACTTTTGTATTTGATACCATCTCCATCCATCATATTTGCAACATTCTTCTGCAGCACCACATTTCAAATGCCTATAATTAGAAATGTCACAATTCCTGTTTTTCTCGATTCTGATTCTTAAGTTCAACCTCGATTTTTCAATTTTTGATCAAGATTATTGAAAATTTCCTATTTCATTATTTTTCCAAGCATCCAACCTCATAAAACATTCTTAATGAAATTCATAACAAAGCAAAAGAAAAACTAAAAACTATAGTAATAAAAACAAGTATTTATGTTTAATTTTAACAAAGAAAAAGATCCATCTTACATGTTTTTATTATTCCAAAACAATTATAAATTATACAAAATTAATAAAATAATTAGGAATTACAATTGTAAGCATGTATATTTTACCAATGAACAATTAAATCGACCATTGAAGATGTCATGAATGAAATTAAGCTACATTTTTTTGTCTAGGAAAATAATTTCAACAATTTGCCAAGCAAAGATGATTCCAAAGAGCTTCTAGAGACATATAGTTTTCAAAAAATTTGTCAAGCGAAGATTACTCCAAATAACTTCAGAGGCATCTGAATTTCAAAATTTTTCTAAGGAATTACCCCTCCAAATAACTTCTAGGTGCATCCATTTTTTTTTACTGGAAAAGGACTCCCCTTTGGGGTGGGGGACAAATCTCTTTTTTTTAAAACTTTATTTTGCTAACCCCTCCAACCACCTAAACTAGCTATCCCCTCTCCTCCGAAAATTTAATTATGACTACAACTAGGGGTCTGCGAGCTTGGGTTTTTTCATTCGAGCCGAACTCGAGTCGAGTATTTCTAAAAGCTCCCGAGTTTGAGTAAAGGCCTATTCATTATTTTAAAATGTTAAAAAGTATATTAAAACACATGTTCTTGAAATATGAATGACACTCATTTTTACAAACAGTAAATACTTTTGAAAAAAAAAAGTTAAATTATGGAAATATCAGTTTTTAAATTAGAAATAACACTTATAAAACATAATTCAAAAACAGGTACACTCAAATAAAAATCTAATTAAAAAACAAATAATTAAAATAGTTTCAACACTTGTGTCTTTAAGCACATTTAATGCCAAGCCTCCACCGTGGTTCAGATTCCACGTTAAACCGTAGGTCCTCCATTTCATCTCACAATCACCCTACCATTACACATTAACGTAAGTGCGTATAACCCGAACAGGTAGTAAGACGCGGTGCTAATAATAATAATAATAATAATTTAAGGACATTAAATTTACACTGACAATTATAAAACAAAGTTAATAAAATCAATAATTGCATGATGGCTTGGAAATGTAGAGTAGATAGTGTAAAAACACGTACAGTGATGTAAAGTAAGTGAAAGTGAAGGAAGTCAACCTGAAAGGATAGTTAGGTTAGACCTAAATAATAACACACTTCTCTCTTCATGTCTTCTTAAACTTTCACACTTTTCCACTTCTTTAAAACTTCCACAGTTGCACATTAGTTTGAATTTTTGGGAATATTACTTTTTTCATTGATGTCTTTTCATATGAAAAATAAATATTTCCGAAAATTCAAAACAAAGTACAACTGTGGAAGTTTGAAAAAGTGGGAAGTGTAAGTGTAAGAATAAATAGAGAAGTGTGTTTGTTTATATCTAAGCCCAACCTAACTATCCTTTCAGGTTGGCTTCCTCAACTATCACTTTACATTATTGTATAGTATTTCTACACTGACTTGATTAAAAGTTAATACACCTGACGTTTTAATAAGATAATATTTCCCCAAAATATGCTTCAGTAAATTAATTTACTGTATAAGAAAACGTAAGAATCATAAACAATTAGAAATTTGAAGTGTTTCATATTTTTTTTATTATTCCTTAGTGTGATTGTGTATTATCATGTCTTCTGTTCCATTTCCATTCCTTTATGCACAGTTGCACATACAAATTGTATGGAGTCTTGTTAGACATTATTTTATTGAGAAATTTACCTCAATTTAATTTTCAATGTTTATAAAAGTTGATGCTCATACTTTAAAATTAAAAAATAATATTTATAGCAAACAATATGAAATAGTAAGGGCTTTTTATAATATAAATGTGGTAAGTTTGGTTAAATATGTATTTCAATAAATAAGATTAACTTTGATTTTGAACAGGCTAACCAACAAAATTCTATAACTAAATAATAACTTAACTAAAACTAGTTTTGTAGTTAAAAATATTAATTAATACAAGTTTTAAATATCTTGAGTTTGAAAACATTAAACATAAGAAATTTTTGATATTACATTTTTAATTTAACATAAATTAATTTCTAGAAAGGCACCAAGTCAAAATAGTAAAAAGAATCATTCAATTATTTAGTAATCTTCTTAGCTATTTTTATTTTCATTGCATTGTCATGGCAATACAAGTGAACAACTTCAATCAAGTATAATTCAAAATGGACGACAATATTGAATAAATTTAGCGGTCGAAAGTGTTTTTTAAAGCTCTATTACATTATTAATGTGAAAATTGAAATTAATTTTTAACATTTTGCTAAGTAATCAAATGATTTATAAGTGGAAATGCTGATATTAACTCAATTAAACATACTATGTTTACTATTGCATTTAAAAAACTGATTATTAAGTACATCAAGTAGAAGCTCGAAAATGAGAAGTCTACAAAACTTTTGACCTCGATCTCGAGCTTAAGCGACAGGCTCGAGTTTGAGTTCGAAATACGAGTACTTGCAGAGCCCTAGCTAAAAACGTTGATTGTTGATGTATGTCCCCCCCGAAAGTAAATATCTGAGTGCATCACTGCCTGCACTATTCTACTTATAATATCTTTTTTACTTCTGTTATCTTCAGTTATTTTACTTCCTAGGTAGTATAGCTTCATTACTTGCTCTAATCTTACTTCTTAATAAACTCTATTACAAGAATCACTTTTGGCATCATCTTTTATCAAACAAGGATATAGTTAAACTGAGAAATGTTTAGTCTAAAAACTTCTTTGAATTTTTCTCATCTTGCAACAAGTGTTGATTGTTTAATGCTGTAAAATATACTTCCTTCAGTCTTCCTTTAAAAATGGAGTACACATTAGCGTTCCCCTAGTTTATACACAATTGTAATATTTCATCATCATCATTGTCTTTTAGCAGCAAATAAAGTAACAAATCATTGTCTTCTAGCAGCAAATAAATTAACAAATAATCGTTTTCTCTCATTGTGTCAAAATAATATTTCATTCTAAGAGCAAAGATCGCATGCGACTGACGCAAGAAAGAAAATATCACTGGCAGTTTGGATTGCATGCTGCAGCCGTCTCTAAGGAAATATACCATAATTCACCTATTACAATTTGTTATTAACAAATTTTCATTTACTATGTGAAAAGTTAGAGTGATTTAAAATAGTATATTCATAGTTTATCAAAAGATGCTGAAATCAAATTAACTTCCCCAAATCTATTTTAAATTACTGTATTAAAAAAACCAGCCTTTAGTATCTTTTCAACATGATATATTTTTTGTGCACAGCGTCTTATTATGTACTCATCCCGACTTCCATCCATCCACCCATCGATTACTGTTTCCAGACTATGGACTGGGTCAGTTATTTTTATTAAAGTCATATATTTCACCATTGCTGGCTGGTTAGGCCTCTCGTAGCTTCATTTGCCTTATAATCTATCTTAAGAGTAAGACAAGCACAACATCGAGTCCCTTGCCATTAATTTATCAACGTGAAAGGATAAACCCATATTTTCTTCAAACTCATGCTGACTATCTGGATATTTATACAAATAGGGTTGAGAAGAAGAATGTAGAATATAGAAGAACAATACCAAAATTTTCATGGATAAAGAAAAGAAAACTAGAATTTGAATCTTGACCTTCTTGTTATTTCAATCTATTGCGAGAGTGGCGAACAATGTGACCACAAAGGCAGGCTATAATTATAAAAGTAATACTAATCTGCCTAAACTGATAATTTTGGCATTTTTGGATTGACTCACCCAGCACATAAGCAAAAATGAGCTTGAGATGTGAGGTTAGGTAAAGGTATGAAGGGAATCTTGAGTCCTCGTCTCCTTGCGTGGGCAGTAACAAGGCTACTATACACACCACAGCCGCTACAACCACAATGTGGTTTGGGGTCTGGATCCGTGCTGTGGACACAGGTCGGAACAATAAAATAATTGGACAGTGTTATGCAACTAGATATCAACCCTTGGAAGTTTTAATATAGCATCACAATATATATTGAGCAAATTGATTTGTACATGGTTTTATAGGGCTTACAGACCCCTTCGTGTGTACATGCTTGCACAAACACACTCACTGTGCCTGTAGTCTCGCACCATTCCAAATTGGTGTTGTGTTCTGACACCAGAATCTGGATAGTCCACTCTTGAAGGCAGGTGCTGGAATACTTCTGTCTCTGATAAGGACCCAGTGGGCTTCCCTGGCAACAACGTAGCTGATACATCCTGTTTGCCTATTACCTGCAACAATAAACCAAAAGACATGTAACATGGCATGAACTAAAAGAACACTATTGACTTTCTAACAATATAAGTTAATGGCATTACAGTAAAACCTTGATCTATCATTCCTGGATTTATCTTTTCATGGATTCATTGTTTAATTTCAATGGTCTCTGAACCGTTTTTAACCAAACAATAAAATAAAACCTACATCTATCGTTCCTTGATTTATTGTTTTCCCCATCTATTGGTCAGAATTTTTAGTCCATAGGAAAGTTAATATGTGATTGATCGTTTTTAAGAAAGACACACAAATGTTGTTACGATCGGTAGTAGTAACAGCGGTTAATGTTTTTAGATTGTGGAGTAGCAAGTTACAATTGCCATTATGTTATACAATGGTCTGGAGGGGATGGGGATGGTAAGTGCCTTGTCCAAATGGGAAAGCCTGCCTGTATGTTAGTATGACTAATTTTACTCCGCACTTTCATCTAGTTGAGTACGCATTTAATCACATGTGGTCAATCCCCAACAGTTATTTTTTTATTATTAGAATCATCCTTAGTGTTTAGTAAAAACATTTTCTCACATGACACTTCATGTCAAACAAGTTCATACTTTAGGAGAACGACTGCACATCATAGAAGAGGTGGGGAAAAAAAAATCAGAGAAGAGGATTGTCGTAGCCAAGCGACTAAGCCTTCCAGCATCTCCTTTAAACACGATTATTTTGAAAAAAACGTTAATCAGAGAGCAGGCTGATGTGTGGTACATCAACGAGGAAGACAGACAAGGTGTCGACCTACAGTGAGCTGTAAAATGTCTTCACCAGGTACCAGCAGGCCAGAGCATCAGGCATTCCTGTGGATGGGAACATTTTGCGGGTGAAATCCCTCAAAATAGCTGCAACAACGGGGATTGAGAACTTTTTAGCTTCAAACGGTTATATCTGGTTCAAGCAATGCCATGGCCTGGTATTTAAGAAATTGGCCAGGGAGTGTTGATGTGGACACCAACACCACAGACGTCTGGTTTGAGAAACTTTCGAAACGGCTGGAGGGGTACGAGGCTCGTGACATCTATAATGCAGATAAAACAGGTTTATTTTTCAAATGCTTGCCAGACCGAACATTGGCAATGAAAGGAGAGACTCACCACAGAGGAAAGAGTGTGACAGAGCAACTGACATTTGTTACTACTGTTTACAAACAGCAATGGCTCAGACAAACTAATGCCCATTGTTATTGGAAAGTCCGCAAAACTAGTGTTTTTAAAAATTTAAACCTACTATGCCAACTTTAAAGCGTGGATGAAGTAAGAGATTTTCAGAGACTTTCTGTGTGATCTTAATACATCATTTAGTACACAAGGAAGGAAAATTCTTTTATTTGTAGATAATTGTGCTGCTCATTCTCTAAACACATCCTTTTGAGGAATGTAAAAGGTGGTTTTTAACCCTCGCCCCCTAACTGCACCAGTGCCGTAAGCCTCTTGATTCGAGTGTGAACAAGTGTTTCAAGCAGGTGTACAGGAAGCAGCTGGTGCATATAGCTGTACGTCTGATGGACGAGGGAAAGGAGTTAAACTTAATATAGACATCCTGCAGGCCATTCACTTTATTATTTCAGTGTGGCAACATGTTACCCAGTCTATAATCCAGAATTGTTTAGTAAAGTGTGACCATGTGAAGAGAAGTCAGACAAGACATAGATTGACAGAAATTATGAATATGACGGCACGCAAGAGTAAGATTGGGTTCGACTGGGAGGAAAAGCACCGCTGGCGTGATGCGTATATTTCTGTGGGCAAGGATTTCATGACGTGTGGTGTGTTGTGTGTGAAAGAACTGTGTGGTGAGATGGGAAGTGGAAGTTTCTTGAAGGAGGGGCAAGATGGTGGTGAGGATGAAGATGAAGCCGAAACCAATACAGTGCTGAGTTTAATAGAAGCTCTTTATGCATTTGAGAGCATGAGAGCGTTTGAGTATATAGACCACAACAGTGTTAGTATTGAAAGTTTATTGTTAAATTGAAAAGGAAAGGTTCTACTAAACAAATTAAGATTAATGACATTTTTTAAAAGAAGTAATGTGAGTGGACTTAACAGCGGAAACAATTACATTAGGGCCTATTTGTGTACATTTTGTGAGTTAGTAAATACATAATTTAGGGAAATCTGATAGTTTTTATTAATTTCATATAGGCTCGGGATGTTTGCTTTTATTTTTTTTAGCTTCCCAGCAAAAATGATGAATTGAGAATTCACTGTAACAAATGCAGAAAAATAAAATACACATTTTGGTTACTGACTCATAATCTAATTTAGTGAATTGTAGCACCATCTCTGAATAATACAATTAAAATTATTTAAATTACAACTATTTTTGGGCTTGAGCCACACCAATAAAATTATTTTCAATGTTTTGGCTATTTTAACTAGGTACAGCTGAAAAATTAGAGACAATTTCATCAACATGGCTCAATTTTGAATAAAGTTTAAATACCAACATAAGAATTGTTCACCAATATGTCTTTAGTAGGTACCATGGTTCATATTCTTTAGAGACAATTTACCTTTTTTGTTGCATGATTTTGCATTTGTACTCTGAACTTATCGGTGACATTACAATTGGCTGGCAAGACGGCATTGTGCCTCAGCACTATATCAATACAGCATCGAGGCCTGATAGAGCCCTCTGGATCAACAACTGTGTACCTGCTTGGGGCAGTACACAGAACTGAAACACACCAGCATAACCAAATACGTCAATAACAAAAAAATACTTAGTCAAAAAACTAAAATACAAGTAGATACCTCAATTAATTGAAATTATTTAACTAGTATTGAAAAAAAATTGAAATAATCTTTAGGAAATCTATAAAAAAATAATAATAGCATAGCCAAACTTGATTAAAGCCACTAAAGGACTATTTATCTTCAAGCCGTCAAAACTGACAATTTATTAAAGGTGGCAGATGAAAATACAGTCTGATTTTTATAGAAAGCCTGTTATTTGAAAATTGGAAACTCATGTTAGTATAGTGACAGAAATAAAAATAATACAAACTAAGAATGTAACTAGCCCTACAATTATTGTAGGCTTATTTACATTCTTAGTTTATTTTAATGATGTAAAGAGAAATTCTATATACTAATCCATAAGGAATTATTATTGGGATATTTTGATAACTTTTTAGTTGAGCTTTATAGGCTGGCTAGGCTAATAAGCCAAATAAGAAATATTTCTAGAATGCAAAATTGTAGGTAGTAACCTCCCATCAATGTTGGTAATTGAAATTGGGCTTCCTATAAGAATCGGGTTTTATATATTGTCACTTTATGAATTGTAAGAAAGTTTATTTCTAAGAATATCTGGCCATAAAATACAAAAGCTAAAGAAACATTGGGTTGTGGTCTAGGTTGAGAAGATAGAGCTTTGGGCATTGACCATTTATCCTTGAAACTTTGTTTAAATCTAGGTTGTAATGATATCGATTTTTCCTGTCTTTTTAATATTCGCGATCATATTTTAAAGTAAATATATTAATATTTCTTCTTTTCAGTTAATATAATGTAAACTCATCTTTTCTATACTACGGCCACGTTTCTTTTTCTTTTATTTTAACTGCAAGTGCAAGAAACAAGGTTTTTACTTCCGTGTTGTAATACGCAGTAAATAAATAGCAGGTGCAGAGAAGCGGGTCTGTTTTCTTAAATGCGAGCTAAATTTAAAACTAACCCTATTGGTCGATGGAAAGAAAGCAAGGAGTGGTCTGGGTTCGAGGGTATGAATGACGAGGTTCACACGGCTCGACTCGAGAGGACGCTAGCTTGTTAGACGCGAGCATTCTACTCTGCTACGGCAGACGAGATGGAAGTGTTTTACAACATTAAGTGGTGGTTTATTTTATTTACAAAACAACTTAAGGGCAAATAAAATTGTCGTTGTGACAGCAAAACACAGTTTTTCTCATTTCTTGGGCAGATTTATCTCAACATCTAGTCCAATATTTATTGTTTAAATTACATGTTTTACAATTGGCG
>CABFVX010002710.1:0-27467 GCA_902151425.1 Timema shepardi | reverse complement strand
AGTCTAGGAGTAGATAGTGAAGGAAAGGAAATAATAACAAACCAGATAGTAGCAGACCCTGTAAAAAACTTTCATGAAATCATGAGTATCTTATTGGCAGAAATTAAAGAGAGCAATAACAATTTAAGTCAAGAAATAAAAGCAACTAATCAAAATCTAAGCCTGAAGATTAAAGAAAGCAATAGGGATTTAAAAACAGAAATAGAAGCAACTAATCAAAATCTAGGCTTGATGATTGAAGAAAGCAATAAGGATTTAAAAACAGAAATAGAGGCAACTAATCAAAAAATAGAAACAATTAAAGAACATCTAGGTGAGCAAATTGAACAAAGTAGACAGATTTGCGAAAAAAGATTTGGGGAAGTAGACTTAAAAATTGATCAGCTAGATAGGACTAATAAAGAATTTACTGTTCAATTTAGTCAAATTGGAAAAGAATTAGTAACATTGGGTGATAAACAAGTTAGTTTGGAGGATGGACTTTACAAGGTTAAAAAGAATTTTAGTCTTCCCATGGTTTGAAATCAAGTTATATGTGGGTGATTTTATGAAAAAAGGAAACATTAAGTCCCTTTCAATTAGTAATAGTAAATGTTTATATTATCACATTTAAACTTTATACCTATTTGATTGAACATTAATGTTTATTTTTGAAATACATGATGAAATTGTAATAAGGAAGCAATATTAAACTATCTTTATAGAATTAAATATGAAATATTTAGTGTAATAAAGATATCGAGAAAGAATTTTAGTGAAATTACAAAATATTTATTCCAATATGTCTATATAGATTAATTAAAATGGATAGTTAATTGATTAATATATGATTTAAAATATCAAAACATAATTAGAAATAAAACATTAAAAATGTGAGTCAAGGTCACAATATATTAACAGGTAAAAATATAACAGAAATCACAATTAATTTAACATAATTAAACTATATAGATAATTAATATTAATGACTAGAAGTGTAATGATTGGTTGTAATATAATTGAAAGAGCTATTAGGAAAAATTTAATACTTTATGAATGTTGACAAAATGTTGAAATAAATGACAGTTAATTGAATTATATTATCTTATCTGAATTCCCTTGCTCCTTTATAGGCATCGTAGACACTAGTTACTTGCACCATAACCTATTGCATTTTTCTTTGATTTAGTCCTGATGATGGCACCGTAGATGTCCCAAAACATGTATTCTAAAGGCCGTCTCTACAATGCCTGCTCTGCTATTGTTTTAACATTAATTTACACTTTAAGATGTAATAGTTGTAATTTTTTCAAAAAAACTTGGTTTACTGTTTTTACATTCATTTCGAAACTCTATTAATTACCATTTCTGTAGAATGACCCATGTATCTATTGAATAATTAAAAAAAAAAGTGGTTAAACCTTTTGTCAATATGTGCTCAAGTAAAAAAAATTTTTTTTTAAAAATTGGGTCTTACCTTTAAATCTGATAGCAAACTCATACGGATTATACAAAGTTAAAACTTGTTTGTGTGTAGTTTGGTCTTCCAAGTAAAATGTAATTGGAGTTGGGTAGACAAAAACAGGAACTTGGATCAAGCCTGGCTGCATTCCATATATTTTATACCTGGGGGTCAAGTGAGTCAAGCGAGTCCAAGCAATTATAGATATCAGTTACTGAGGAAAGACAAAAATTCTAAAAGTTGACAAAAACTTTTAACTCAAAAAGTTACTTTTATACAAATAGGCCTAGATTAAGTCCTACAAGTGAAGCGAAATTAAATTTGACAGAATATTAAATTTAATGTATGACATTGCTTTGTGTTAACATAGACAATCAAATAATTATTTGGGATGAAAATACTAAAGCTTAATAATTAAAGTGGTTTATAAAATTATATATAAGCTTCTCAACTTAGGCCTTTATGGAAAAGTTTTGTATAAATTAGGAATCGGGTTAGTATAATCAGAACTGATAAGTAATAGTCAATAATCAAATACATTTAATTCAAATAATGTAGAGCATAACCTTTAAGGTGTAGAAAGCATAAAAAAACATACAATGTAACTCAACCAGACTATTTGGGCTTGTTACACAATTTGATTGGATTTAGTATGGAAGAAATTCTAACTTTATACATAAAAAATAAATGTTTGTAATTTTATTAGTGGTGGAATAGATCTAGATATTCCTTTATAGTTATACTAAACATTAGTACAATACATCATATTATGGCAAGAAAGAAAAAGTACTTAAGTCAATAAATATTTTTATGGTTACAATATATCATTCTTATAAAATTGCCAACTTATTGCGTTTTCTATGAATTAACTGCTGTTACGTTTGTCTTTTCTATGTTGTCTAAGTGTATGTGCAAAGATCAATTTACTCATGAAATATTTGTAATGTCAATGTTAAATTTGTTGTAACATGTTTCTCGCATATGTGCTGCTATCTAAGAAAGCCAGTAGAAATTCCATAGGTTAAAATTACGGTCTCAATGGCTCATTAGAGATTTTATTAGCGCTACTACTGTTACTATTATTTTATTTCACCTACACATTTTTTTTTAAATAATATTTTTCAGACAAATGTGAAATACAGGAAGTTTAAACATAAAGTAAAATGATAGAGGCAAAAAATCTTTCTAGATATCTAAAAAACATTTTTCAATATTTTGTAACAAATTATAATGAAAAAACACATAATTTTACAACGTGCTCTAAAAACAACGCTCAACTCTTTCAAATTTTCAAATATAGCATCCATAAATAATAATTTTCTTCACTACATCTTTAAATTATTAATGTAAAACAACTGATTTAAATAGGAAAATGTAAATAAAAAGAAGACTGTTAAGAATTAATTAATTAACATCAAGAAACATCCTGTCCTATGGTGAGTTGTCTTAGGCAGAAACTTGCAGAACTGAAGTTAACAAGCACTTTTTAAATATTTACTAATTGCTAAGCCGTTGAGTTAATTTTCAAGTGTGACTACTAGTTTTAAGCATTGTTCCAATCTATTTTTAACAGTTCCTCATCTACCCCGTAAGGGAACGGTGTGTTTAGGTATATTGTTTTCAATTAAATATATTTATGATAATCAACTAATAGATTAGTAAAAAACAATAATAATGCAAAGGTATTAATTAATTAGGTTTAAAAGACCAAAGTGGAACCGCAGATCAACAAATAAAGGTTAGTTTGGATGTAACGTTTCGTTAGGGTTATCCAAACCAGATTAAAAAGGCTGTGGAACACATCTGTATACTAGTGTTGTTGGTAATATATTGAGTTCCAAGCTAGTGGTGTAAGGCAAGAATTTTAAAGCAAAATTGTTAATCCATTCAGTCTATTTATTTTTGCTGACGCAATGGGTTAATACTATTATAAATGTGTTATCAGAACGATAAAAACAAATATTAATAATATTAGTAATATAAATTGAATAATTTCCTAATGGCTTGTAATGCACAATAAGTCAATGTAGAAACACTGTACAGTAGGTGGTATGGAAGAAAGCCATCCTGAAAGGATATTTAGGTTATGCCTAGATATGCATAAACACACTTTTATTCTTCACTCACTTTTTACTGTAAGTAAAATCGTTGTTGTTGTGGCTGCACCTTATGAATGATTTAAATTAATCAATTGTTGATTGTCAATTAAAAAACTAGTAATAGGATGTTGAATTTTTTTAAATCCCTATAATATGTTGGTTGTAGAGTCAAAGATAGGAAGGAGATGGCAAAACTGTCATATAAATTGTTGTGACTTTAGATTAGTACCCAAAGAAAAAGTAAAAGGATTTAATTATTTTATTCTAAATGTTCAACTTATCCATAATATTAGAGATTGAGCTCTTAAGCAAAATAAACTTGTATTTATAGGATAGGAGAGGGGGTGTTTGGGTGTGTACGTTAAAACACAAATATAACAGTTTATAATATTTATTTACACAAATAAAGTATTACAAATATAGCTCATACCATAAAAGTATACTTTGAATTATTATTTACACAAATAAAAGTTTTTACAAATATAGCTCATACCACGAAAAGCATACTTGTAATATTTATTTACACAAATATAGCCCACACCATGAAAAGCATACATGGAATATTAATTTACACAAATACAATTTTTACATAGTTCACATCATGAAAAGTTTATTTGGNATATAACACTAAGAAGAATATTTATTTACACAATTAAAAGTTTTACAAATATGGCTCACACAATGAAAAGCATACTTGGAATATTTATTTACACAAATAAAAGTTTTAGGATATTTTTATACAATTATAGCTCGCACCATGAAAAGTATACTTGGAATATTTATTTACACAAATAGATCGTACTATGAAAAGCATACTTGTAATACACAATGAAAAATATACTTGGAATATTTATTCACATAATTTTTTTTTACAAATATATTTAACACCATGAAAAGTATACTTGGAATATTTATCTACACAATTAAAATTTATACAAATATATCTAACACCATGAAAAGTATAATTGGAATATTTATTTACACACAAATAAAAGTTCTAGAAATATGGTTCATACCATGAAAGGTAGACTTGGAATTATCTATTTACAAAATAAGATAGGTATAGAATATAATATCTTACAACTTGAAGTAAATTATACATGTTCAGGTGTGGAGGAAACAATGATAAATTTCTTGAGGTCGTAGCGGGAATAGTGACCTCATTACTAATTTACAAAATCCAGTTTAAAGAGTATATGAATATATATACATACAGCCAGATGGTTTCATTTTAAAATATTTACAAGGAAAAAATAAAATTGACTAGAATTAAAATTAATACAAACAACTAATTCTATTTGACTCAAAATAATCAGCTAGTTAAAGCATTGTACTGGCGGATGGAAAAAATATAAAAAAGTATACCGGGTGCATAAAATAAAATAAATAAAAAATATGTGTTTTCATGCAGAAACAAATAATAAAATATCTCAAATCTTCGAAAAATGGTATGTCAGTGGAACTCTCTAGAATGAAAGAGAAAAAAAGATGATTATTCAGCCCGTCTAAATGATCACCTTTTATTCGTGGCGAGTGCGTTTACAAGGACTCTGATACCCAAACGGCAACGTATTAAAATTATCGGATACCCACCATTTGGTGTACTCGGGCCGGTAGACTTTATTCCGCGAAAAGCACATACAGTCAAGAGACCTTTTCTTATAATTTTGTGTGGTATCTGTATATGTCTTTCCGCAGCCTGTTCTATGACCATTACTTTCAAAACGTCAAAATTAACGTCGTTCTGGTTGAGGTAGTATTTGTTTTGGCAGGATCGCCACCAACACAAACTCGGTACGCGTAATTCTTGGAACCACCAGAAACAAAGATGCTAATATAGCTTCCCGGACCGTAATCTTGAAGTTCATCAGTGAGGTCACATAAAAAATCTTCGGTCGGTGGACTCCAATCACCAGGGCGTTCCAAGAATAGAACGATACCTGTATCGTGATACCAAACGCGATCCCCCAATTTTTCAAGGTTGCTGTATAAGTGCAACCTAGCCATAGCAGTCTTGTAGCATGCCACTGCCACACTCGTGTTAGGGTTACGACGCAACGTGTCACGCTCATTCTTGTAATTGAGGAACATAACCTCATCATTTACATATATGCCACTGTCCACGGTGATGTGCGGATCCGTCAGGTACTTGTGGATGTTCTGATAGTCGTTGACAACGGCTATGTGTGGAAAATCGGGTATTTCCCCAAATTTTCTCCATAGTGAATTTAAAAAGATTTTAGCTAGAGTGCAGAGACCAGGGTTTTTACAAACAGAACCGAAATCAAGTTTTACCCCTTTCCTTTCTTCATAATTTTGAATGTAAGCTAACTTCTCATCTCCCACACTTCGTGTATTGCTTCAACGGTGTGGCCTTTCTCAACGGTTTCCGGATCTAGTCAACCCCCCAGCCGCTTGTCAACCAGCTATCTTTTATGTCGTTGTGCTGACACGCGCCTTGGTTTTTCTCCTCCCCACGTTTCCTGCATAAGATGAACATTAACTTGTCGTGTATCCATCTAGGCAATACGGGCGTGAATAAATCCCGCGGAGGTATCACGATAACTTTGGCTATGTCTTCTACTTGTTTTATAGACGGATAATTTGGTTCTAAGTGAATTTTGGGGTGGCCATTGGGATATTTTTTGTATTTGCAAACGTAAGGATACAATGAACACCCATCCAATTACTTAAACTTCTCTCCACAAGAAAGGTCTGCTTCGTGGAAGAGTTTGATACAATTTGAACGCCCGCCAAAGAATGCGTCCCTGGGGCTGAGGGGCTCCTTGCTGTAAACATTGTGATGGAGTACAAATAGTTTCAAGTCCTTGTCTGTGCGTTTCATCACATTAAACTTACACTCCCACATCTCTACGACCGTGTAGCAGTAATTCTTAAATTTTTCCACGCAAGCTATGTTCGCTTCATAGCACGTCTCCATGGTCTCGTGGGGGCTGTTTTTTTTTATAGGGGTGGTCAGTATAACAGATAGGGCGCCCGTGTCAATAACAGCCCCAGAACTGGGAGACTATGATGGTATCTGCAGCTTTAACAACACCGTCTACACGTCGCCCTAATATATATTCCTCACGGCCGTTACCCGCATGAAGGGTAGAGGCACCACGTTGGTGGGACTCCCAGCAGAGCCATTGTATGGAGACGTGCGACTATTGGTCTGCACACCGGTAGCCACCTTTAGGGACGATAGCGACGGTATTCTCCTTAAGATGACTTCAGTGGTAAGCAAACATGGCCACTCCCGCGATCGTACACGCCTCTTTGAAAGGATCCACCTTTGCTTTTTCCATAAGCATGTCTCTAAATTTTAGGCAGGCCTTCAGTAGTATCTATACATCTTTCACGCAATACAGTTCCAATTCGCGGTTAAAATCAAAAACATAATTTTCTTTAACCAGCGCGTCTTACCACTTCTCAAAGTACTCCTTTCCCTCAACTGACATCTTACCGATGCCGTAGTCCTCCTTTGGTGGCAAGGAACCCCTACACCCTGCGTTTTCTTTTTTATTGAAAAAATGGGGCCAATATCCCTTGGCCAAAGACTCGTCCAAGCCGAATATTTTGGGCATTTTGGACAACGACATCGGGAGAAAGTTCAGCGAGTCAATAAAGTGGAGCGGGCCGTAACGCATGGACATGATTTTCCCATCGTTCATTATGAGCTCTGGAGTCAATTTTTTAACCTCCATTAATATATTTTAAAATAAAATCCCTATCATATCCCTTCGCACTATGGTTTAGGAGGCTGATGTCCATAAATTTTGTTGATTTAATTTGCTATATAAATCCGAAAAATGGGGCCATTATGGCATCACCATTGAATATGCGAGTCCTATCGCCCCCACATTCGGTGCAATGATGGTTATTTACATCGATATGAATGCAGGCCTTTCAAACACGTCTGTATGCCACAGAGGTTAGGTTCGTTCAAGTACATGTTGAGCGCACCTTGAAGAAGCATTTCTGGTCTGCATTCAAAATCATAGAATACAAACATGTAATTGTTCTTTTACAGTGTTGGTTTGGATGGGGCTTGCTTCATATAGAAGAAATGACCAAAAGGACGATGGGTCTCGCTTACTCTACAAAAAGTCTCATAACACCTGTGTGAATAATTTGATATTTCCAAACTGAAAAATTGCCCACATACCTCACAAACCTTTTTGAAATCAAAAGATTGACATGAGACCTCTGCAAAAACTGGGACGTTTATAGTTATCAAAACAAGTTTTGTTTGTGAACCAACGCCCGCAATCTTTACAGATCACAGTTCAACCTCCACTTCAGACCACTTTAGCGTAGCACTTTTTGCACGCAGATTCACATTTGTGCGCATTCTTATGATCAAATGGCAAACGGCACTCGCGGCAAAAGTAACCACACTTAAATGCGTCTGTCAAGGATGTTATGACTCCAAAATTGTTTTGCTTATCATCGTGAAAATACAAATCAAGGTAGCCCTTAAAGGAATGTTCGTGAGGAGTAGGCCCCTCATATAGGACCTGCCTCCACCGACGTTCCCTGAGCCCTGGGATTTTGTATTCGGAGAAGTATGTTTGAAATTATTTCAGCTCAGTGAGCCCACCACTTTTCCCAAGATTCACACGGGCATCATTGCATAGTTACTCTGCTTTGAGTTTTTGAATAGGAGGACCCATTTTGATTTGTCTAAAGGTGTTCACATCCATGCATCCTGGTTCTCTTTTAGCATCACACACAGCCTTGGTGAAAACCGATGCACGGGCAAGGCAAAGGGTATTGCCTTCATTTTGAATCGTAATAATTCCTTTGCTATTACGGCTATATTTGCTAGCGGGAGAGAGTTTATCACATTCATGAATACCCCTCCCACACGGCTCTTTAAAGTAGTGTAACTTGACATACAAATGAATTAGTTGAATAACGAAGCATTGCTATGTAATACTCATTCTACATAATAGAGCACAGCCTGCACATCAAGCTGATCTTCCCACCTAATTGATACATATACAGGTCTTGACTAGAAGTCTGTGTTGTTTAATAGTAGACCTACGTGATCCTCGCCACTAGCTCAATGGCCCTCTAGACGCCTCAGCAAAGCATTTATTTGCTTCTTAAGCCAGGTTTGAGCGTCACGATCACTCTTTGGCGTCCCTAATCGTATGATAAATTCACGCCCGACATAAAAAAACGCTTTAAATGCTTAATTCTCTGCTCTAAGATTCGAAGAGGGACACCTTAGGACAACGCTCCACCAACATGATTTACTGGGCCACTAATTCTGAGTGAGGTTGCTGATGAGAGACCCACTGCTGCCAAATCCACCACCGGGATGTGGATTGCTCTGTTCACCCACTCTCCAGCTAGCGGTGGGGGCCCTGGAAGTGATGGTGACGGGGAACTCTCTCCTTGTCTCGATGGAGGCGAAGCTTCAACCGGGAGGATGGAGCCAACATTTCCACCCTCCAATTGAACTATAGCACAAAAGCACGTGTCAATCTAACTTCAGAGTAAACCCTTAAAATATAATTGTTCCAATCATATTTATTTTATTTTCTGCAAACTTACGCGTCTTTTTTCTCTCTAACGTTGTTTGGACAAAGCTAATGTTGATAAAAATCTGTAAGATAGTGTTTGTGTCGCTGAGAAAAAGGTGAGAATGGTTGCTAACGGTCCGTCCTGTTGAGAACCAAAAAACCTATCTTCGTCAGCAGTGGACTGGAAAGTATTGGGCTGAAGTTTTGGGTAGGGCAGAGAGGGTGGGGTAGGGGGCGGATTAAAAGGTAGACACTCTTTTTCTCTGGCTATTATGAATGAAAACTGTAAGTCAAGGACCATACTATTATTATTACCACTTCTTACTACCCTTTCGGGCTATACGGAATCAAGCTAGTGTATAATGGTAGGGTAATTGTGAAATTAAATGGATGACCTACAGTTTAACGTGTGATCCGAACCACAGTGGAGGCCTGACATTCCACACATTCACAAGCTATGATTAATACACGTCTTGTCCTATTTGAGTCAGTCGGGTATGTTACTCGGCCCACTTAACCTGACGCCTTTGGCCTTGTTATTGTCTGTTATCGGGGGAGTGTCATGTTGGCGCTTGGCACTTCTGGCTTGCGCAAGTCTCAAGTATTCTTTCCTCTTTGATGGGACTCTTAAGCGGGCTTAATACCCAAGTAAATTTACACCCTTCCTGCTTAATTTTGATCTTGTTTCTTGTGTTTTAGCCCCTTCTGGCTTTACGGGTTCCCCACTGGGATATTTATTTAATGGAACGCTCCCATGAGAATGACTCCCCAGGTTGGTGGGGCGGGCGTTCACAGCTGACCTTCTCATACAACTATGCTGAGGTGTTCACCGGCGTTGTGCTGGTATAGTTAGAGTGTTCAGTAAATTGCTGGGCAGTTGTACCGCCTAACTATTAGACAACCAAAATCTTATAATCCACAATTGTTTGCATATGATATGTTTACTGCCTTTGTTAATAAAATCTTTTCTGCTCATGCTATTTCTACTGTGTTAACTTGCACCCCTCTTCTTTATTCTTATAAAGTAGGGTGCAAACTTCCACATAATTTGGATGATGGTGGCGAAGGCCAGTATTTTATTCCAGTCCAACCCTCTCAGTGCCTTGTTGGTGCCAACAAAGTTGTTACCATTACACTAATAGATTGTGAAAACCGTTCCTCAACGATCTATGAGCTTCCTCAGAGCTTGGATGAAGGTAGGGGTGGCCAGAGATTTCAATACCTCTAAATGCAACATCCAGTACACTGCACATATTTTAAAACCAGTTGTACTACATAGTCCACCCCTGTGACTTCATATCTTTGGCGAATCTGACCTGATCTTTGGGCAGTGCTGCAAAGGGTACTTGCAGGGAATTACCTCCATGCCTCTTACAGATAATACATTTATCTAGTACATGTTTCACCACTTTCATTATGCTTATAATCCAGTATTTTTCTCTGGGTGTTTTCAATTATACTGCAATCCTGAATGCATAAACTGACAGTGTTGTTCCATTATGAGTCTAGATACAACGGCATGCTTAGAAAGTAATAATATAGGTGTATTTAAGCACTGAGTTTCTTCCATTTGTATAAGTTTCGTTTTGACTCGAGTTCAGTTTTATCCCTTAACAATTGCATATTCTTTGTGAATTTATTCCCTGCTAGAAAGGATTCCGATGACACTACCTTCTGCAACACTCTTTCTGCATCTTGACTTTCTTAAACAATCAGTTCTTCCTTTCTCTTACCTTTGTGAACCAGACTATGATAAAATCTTAGTGTCCATGCAACCATACGAACCATTTCAATACACCGCGAAAAATACAGTAGTTGGCTAACAAAGTCCTCATCACAACTAGTCATGTTTGGACATACAACATCAACTTTTTTTCTTTGTGAGTTAACTTCCCCTTCGGAAACAACAAATTCCTCTTGGGGTCTATCTTTTGTTCTAGTTTTAAGCCACAATGAGCCTTCCCACCACTGACTGTAAAGAAGTGCCTTTGGGATGCATGCACCCTTTAGATGGTAGATCGGCCGGATTCAGTTTATCTGGTATATGGTGCCAATCTTCTTGATATCACCATATTTCCATGCATCTGTTACCTACGCAGGTATTCCAATATTACTTTCTTCTAATCTAGGTCAGCACAACAGAAGAATCAGTCCAATAAAATACCTTTAAATGTTCAAGTCTCATCCCTTCTTTTACTTGGATGCCCATGCGTGTTACTACAACCACTTCTAGAAGTTTTAGCATAGGAATTGTTACCGGAATTATAGATGAAATTCTGGTTTTTGCTTGTAGAAGGTTAACTGACACCTCTGTTTCTGTTTTCACTGCTAGGTAAGCACAAGCTGCGTAGGCATGTTTGCTTGCATTACAAAATATGTCTAATTGTATGTCCTCCAACCTTGAGAGGTCTGATGGAAATTGTCTGCGAATACCACACTGCCTCAGTAAATGATTTTGTTTAGCCCATGCGGTGAATCGTTCTTCCAAGTGGGCTGATAGCTCATAAGTACATCTGTATTTCTCCTTCCATGTTTCTTGCAATAACAACTTGGGAATTAGTGTTGTAGGACAAGTGTATCTAATTAGATCAAAAATTCTTTGAGAAACAAAGCGTAAGACTTCTCGTAGAAATCGGATGTGTCAGCACTGATATCATATAGAAGTCACAATACCTTTGGTCCAATTGAGGGTCCCAAATCAGTCCTAATACTCGAAAACATTTAATTCCAGTGAGACCATCTCTGTTGTAGTTAACAAGACCACTGATTCATACTCGTAGTTTGAATTTTCCCGAGTACATCAATGTATCTGCCTCCTTTATAAATGTATTGAGATCTTCTTCACTCGCCACAATAGTGACGCAATTGTCTACATAGACGAATTTTTGTAACTTCTTTGCCATTACCTTCAAATTATTTGAAGCACTATCCAAATGGTGTGATATTGTTGTGATAATACAGCGTGAATTGTCAATAATATAACAGTCCAACTCAGTACACGGTGAAGTCTAATCTGTTAATACATATTGCAGGCATAAAATATTACAATACATCAGCCACAAATAGCAAGGATTTAGGGTAACACCACTGACACTCAACTTGCTACTGGATAGAGAGTGTAGTTCCCCACATAGCTGCAGGGCGCTATCATCAGAATTGTTGCTATAAGCAGAAAAAGACTCGACGAGATCCCAAAAACTACTCGGAAATGCCAGTATTTGGTTTGTTTCCCTTCCATCACCACAGGAATTAAGAAATTGAAGGTCATTTTTCTGCGGGATAATCTTCAGAAATATCTTTTAAATATTTTATATGACTCCTATTTTGTGTTTCCTGAAATGCATAAGAATTTTGGTAACCTTCTTTATCAGTCTAGGACCTTTTTCCAGAAAGTCCATCGTTGTCCTTTACATATGCATTAAATATCGGTCTAATTTTAGTTGTCAAACTAGAATTCTTGATCACGGCTATATGGGGTAAGTAGTAGTGTTCTATGTCCCCCTCCCAGTCACTTTGAGCTTGTTCAATTATACCATCATTTAACCAATTAAGTATCGTCTCACCTTCAACCTCTTCGTAGTTGTAACTAATCTCTTATCTGACAACTCCTTGTTGAATCTCAGTTGGGGATAACCTTCTTTGAATGTTAGACGAACTTCAGATCTATCCTCTTCATTAGACTTAACAGTACGCTTGTAACACTGTAGAGTTTCCACTTCTAGGTGCTCTTTTATTTTCACCTCGACAGGATCTCCTATCCTATCCAGTCGCCATAAGTCTGGAATGTCCAGACTATTTAGGCAGTTGATAGTGTTAGCTGTAATTAAGTTAATACCTGTTGCCCTATGTCCTATCATCGTCCAACTAAGCTTGGTTTCCATTGGAGACATGCCTTCATCAAGCTCCACAGCCTTTCCTGTTAATAGTCATGCTAATATATCTGCTCCCAGCAATATCTTCGCCTCCGGAGCATCATAATCTACATCAGACACGGCTATGTTCTTGTTTTTCAGGAGAGGATAGTCATCTGGTGTCTCGATTCGTGGAACATAAGCACATATTTTATCTTGGTCTAACACTGGAACTGAACACTTAAAATGTTCGTCAAGCATGCGCAACGTGATCTTGTATATAGGCTGTCCACTTCTTGAGCTGTATTTACTCCTCCAAAGAGAAGTTGTTTCAGCTTTTCTCCACCCACTCTTTTCAGGCCGAGCCTTCTCACAATGTCCTTTGTAATGTAGAAATTTTAGTATTCCGAGTATAATAGAACCCTGGCTAGTTCAATCGTTTTCCCCTTTGACTTTCATTATCAAAGTCTGTAGTAGAGTGTGGCTTCTCTCATGTGACAGCGACGTTTGAGTTTTCTCCATAACAGTTTTGGTTTTATCTTCATCGTGTCCTTGGCCCTTAGATTGGTCTAACTTAGAACACATAATATTATGATGTCCTTTGTCACGTACTAGACATTTCACCAAAGTTATACAGCATTTTGAGGTATGTCCCATCTTAAAACACTAAAAACAAGCCCCTTTTTCTCTAAGATGTCTAACTTATGGATATGGCTAATTTACTTTGTCTCATGGCAGTCTTGAGAAACATGAGCTACATCAGCGCACCAAATACACGGTTTTTCCCAATTTTTAACTTTCATCTGCATATATGACTACTGGTGTGGGTAATTTGTCCTCTTTCAAATTTTCGTAAGGCTCCCTACAGTTAACGCTTGTGCGGCATCTGTGAAGTATTTCCTTTCGTTCAACTTCTTGTTGTAAAAACACTAGCAGTGCCTCCAAATTATCATAATTATCTTTCTTCTCATTGAGGTTTCAATCTCCCCCAGGCTCTCAACTTTTCATAAGGCAAGGCAGACTCAAAATAATAATGGATACAGTATAGCTGCATATTTATTATCTGTTATTCCTAATGTATCTAAAGCTCTCCACTACGTTTCAAGCTTATCATAAAGGTGACTTAGATTGGTCTAATTGTGTATTGAAATTTTCTGCGGGATTAACTTTAATAGTTCTCTCACGTAAATGTCAATAAGAAGCTCATCACATCCAGACCTTGTTTTCAGTTGCTCGATAACATTTGGATAGTTATCTTCTGACGGCCCTCCAATGTTGGTTGGGGCAAATAGTGAAATTTGTCTTATGGTTCTATACTGCCATCTTCACGCATTCGCTTAAATTGTGCCCAGAATCCTATCCAATTCGCACATTAACATTAAATTTCTTAAGTTCCAACTTGGAGTTCGTGGTGGTGAGGCTGCTAGTTGTCACGTATTCGATCACGATCACGAGTGTCTACGGTTTTCTCGGGGTCACTCTGTAGATGGCGGACCTTGCACTTCTTCGGGGTCTCGACGCCAGCGTTGTGCTGGTGGGTGACTTCAATGCCAGACACATCTCTTGGGGCTGTGATGGCATTAATCCCAGGGGGACCATCCTCCGCCGGTTCAATGATGGACGCAGTATCTTCATCCATCGCCCTCACCTGCCTTCCTAACTCCATGAACATGAACACCCTTGTCCCCTTCCTAGCATCTTGACCACGAGGAAGCCATCCCTCTCCCTTCTAATCACACATCTGTTCCAATCCTCCAACCATAGCCCTGTAACCTGCAGTTCCTTCAACTGCCCATAGACTCTCCCTCCAACTTCAATTACAGAAGTGCTGAGTGGTCTAGATTCCGAGTTAGGGTAGCCCGCAAGTTCTTTCCTGCCGCACCAATCCCCGGCGTCGGGGAGTTGGATCACCAGGCCAATCTCTTCGCATCCTCCCTCTTCTACACCACTTCCTCTTCCATTCCCACACGTTGGCTTCCACTCCTGGGCCCTCCAATTTTCCCTCCCCCCACCATTCTAGACGAAATACGTCTCCAAGACAGGGCATGAGCCTTTTGGCAGCACTCTCACATTCTTAGGGTCAGGGGGTCTACAGCGTCCTTCGTTCACGCTGTTGGCAGCTACTTCGTCGTTGGCGGGCAGGGGCTCAAAGCAGGAGGCTCCAAGACCTAGATAACGAGGATCTATCCCTGTGGCACCACTTGAAGGAGGTGCGATACAAACGAGATCTAATCCCGGAGCTGCGTGGGGTGGGCGGTTTGGCGTCCGCCACCTATGAATGAGCAGAGGCTTTGTCGGTGGCCTTTGAGGCCAGCTTTGCGCGGTGGCCGAGTTATCCTGTGAGAGATCCGGACCCTCCTGCGAAGCTCCCTTAACATCCTTTACTACCCCCAGTCGAGGGATATACTCCTCATCCCAACCTTCAATTGGTCAACCCCCGTGAACTGTCTCGGACACTCGTGGAGATGAAAACCTCGTCCACCCCAGGGATCGACCGGGTCTCCCCCCTCCTCTTTACTCACCTTCCTCGCAAGGCGTTCGTCCTCCTCCAGCGAATCATCAACGCCATCCTGACACTTATCTACTTTCCAGGCCATTGGAAGGCAGGGTATGTAGTTCCCATCCATAATACGGTTAAGCCCCCCGCCTACACGTCATCCTACAAATCAATCTCCCTCCTTTCTTGTGTTGGGAAGGTGGCGGAGAGAATAATTCTGGCTAGATTGGAGGTGAACTCACTCCTGCCGGATCACCAATTTGGCTTTTGGGAGGGCATGTCGATTACTCATGTGGTCACCAAGGTTGTCGACCTGGTGACTTGCGCATTCAATGCCAGGGCCCAGGTGGGGCTCATGGTGTTGGACGTCAAAGGGGCCTTTGACAGTGTAAGCTATCGTGGGCTTCTCATCGCTCTTGCCAGGGTGGGTCTCCCACCACCCATCATCTACCTCCTCAGCTCCTTCCTCACAAACCGCTCCTTCAGAGTGGGAGTCGACAACGCCCTTTCTTACCCTCAACCGATATGGACAGGAGTCCCCCAGGGCTCCTGTCTTCCACCTATCTTATACTGGTTGTTGGTGCGAGACATGCTCGTGCCACACGGCACAACTCTTTCAGTTCGTGAGTGACACTGCAATCCTGGCTCAGTCTCCGGAAGCTAGGGTGGTCTGGGACAAGCTTACCTTTGCGTTATGTATACTCTTGGCTTACCTTAAATCACATTCCCTCATTATCCAGTCCCAAAAGATG
The DNA here is from genome assembly GCA_902151425.1 of Timema shepardi. Lineage (NCBI taxonomy): Eukaryota > Metazoa > Arthropoda > Insecta > Phasmatodea > Timematidae > Timema > Timema shepardi. The sequence continues at coordinate 11,293 of CABFVX010002710.1, read as the reverse complement.
AAATCTATTCCGTTCACGCATCGGGGAACGCGCCCCCTGCAGCCACTTTGAGTGGAGGGTGCCATGGCCCAGTGGTCATAAACAGTCCGGTGGCTTGAGGTGACCTTGGATGCGAGATTCAATTGGGACCAGCACCTGCGTTAGGCGACGGGTAGGGCTAGGGGTGTCATGGTAAACCTGGCTCAGCTCTTGCGCCAGTCAGTCCGTTGGCATGAGGCCCCAAGATCAGACTTTTTTTGCTCGGTGTGATGTCTATACTTTTCTATTCCACTCCCGTATTTTCCTATTTATATAGATACAGATACAATAATTTACATGCTGTATTCCACCGCTTCCTTCGCTTAATCCTCGGGCTTCCACCCCACATCCCAAACCACGTTCTCCTGACTATATCAGGTCTCCCATCCCTAGACAGCCGTATCCGCGAATTGGCGGAGACTTTTTTTTTAAGATGGGCACTAGCCAGCTCTAACCAGATCGTCAGGGGCATCGGTGATTACGACGCTCCTGCACATTCCTTTCATCGTATCAGGGACGGCGTAGTGAACCCCTTTGTCGACGTGTGGAGGTGACCAGGGAGTCAAATCGGGGTTTTGTGACCACCCTTTCTAGTCGTGTGAGACTGGGGGGGAGTGGCCAGATAGCGGCCGTGATAAGGGATAGTGGGCAGGTTGCCTGACCATGTGCAGCGGGGTAAAGGCACCCGTCAAGTGATTACTGACCAACCAGGTTTCTGTGTGTTGTGTGGGGGGGACCCAACTTTTTCCACTTTATAAAATGTATATTGTACCCTAATTTGGGATGGACAAAAAAGAAAACATTTTTATTTTGTATCTTATACATATGCTGCTTTCGAGAACCCTAAGGGATTGGTGTAATTATTTTTATTATGTTTACAGTCCTTGTTCAATCAAATGTATTGTTTTGACATTAATACAAATTACTGTTGAAGTAAAGCCACCTACGCAAATTCTAAATATCGATGGACAAAACGCGCTAAGCATGCATTTTAAACGCAGTAGATTATTTGGAAGTCATGCGTTACATGGTTTAAGGATGACCCCTAAGTTGATTCAAAATTTAGGTTTAATAATAATGTGTTTACATTAGACATAATACTATTATAGTATTAATACAAATATACTGTAAATAGAGAGAACATGTTTCAAAATCTGTAATTTTCCAACAAAATGTGTTCTTAGTTGTACGTGCCTTCGTGACACTATTTCAGTTGTGTTGGAGATGTACAATAGTTGTATGTAATTTATGTCTATAGGCATACTTTTTTTAAAGTACCTACATAATGACTCTATAGTAAGGTAGGTGCATTCTAAACTTCAAAAAGTATTAGATGTTGTAATTTAGAGGCGTTTTCACGCTCAAATTGCTATACTTAATACATTGACAGTAAAGGGAAATTAAAATGGTTGGGTCAAAAGAAAATTATTCAATGTTTTTTCTCCAAAAATTAGTAAATGAAAAAATCCCACAAAACGTTAAGTCAGCTTTGTTCGATACATGTTACAATACATTTTCACCTTCAATCAATGTTTAATATTTATTTCCTTCCTATCAATCATTTAATATACAAATTGTAGGCCTTATTTAGATTTTAATATCCCTATACCTTCATGGAATAAATAAAATTTAATTTAATTTAATGTAGTTTTTATTCAAGTGCAATTTGTATAGAGAAATGCTTTGTCACTATGTGTATGTATTTTATTTAACAGAAAATTGAAATTTATTTATTTGTTATATATAAATGTCTCAAGTTTTAGGTAACGTAGCGAGAAAGTATATGCAGTGCATCACAACATTTATATCTATATTCGTAATATCGTATAGGCAATTAATTAAATCTATAATATATATATATATATATATATATATATTTCTATAAAGTATAAATGTTAGATCTGGAATTTTTTTGTTGTGTATAGGTTAGTTCATTACTTCATAAACTCCCTTTATCACTTTCATCTGCAAGTAGAAGAATTACATGTAAATTCTGGCAACAGCACACATCATCGAAGCCAGCCGTTTATGACTATTTTTTTTAAATATTGGTTATGCATAGGGTAGTTTACTACTATCATATACTGTATTCAATCACTCTCATATTATATAATGAAAATGATTATAAAAATAAACACTAAGATGTTAACTGGATACACAAGTTCGAAATATGTATTGTGTATGTTGCTCCCTACATTAACTCACAGACTTAACTTGTGTCATAAAAAAAACAAAAAGAATGAAATTGTAAAATATAGACAAAACCAACAATTTTGACATAAAAATACTAAATATTGTAGCTTTCATTAAAAAAAACTCTTAGAAGAAATTCATTTTGTGTCAGCTAGAATGCATTAGTTTTAAAAACAATAATGTCCATGGGAATAGCAAGGGAACAAAAAAAATTTAGCATACAAGTTAAAAAACAAAATTCTCTATTATTTTGTTAAATAACGCAAATTCAAGCTCAGCTCCATTTTTGAAAGTAGTAAACTAACCAACACACGGTAAAAAAAAGAACCCTTCATAAATGGTTGGCTATGTTGATGCACACTCTTGCCACATCATACATTTATAATTTTTAGCTTAATATGACTTAGATAAAAACCTTTTTATTTAAGTTAATACATATTATTTCAAATTGCATTAATTTGTGTGCCTCATTACATGTAAACAACAACTCATCGAGTACTACGGTGGAGTTTGGCCTTCCCATGGCCTAGCTGAGGCGGTAGTTGTATTCTGGGGTCATCACTAATGAGCTTTATTTAACTAAAATTGAGTAGTAACACACAAGGAAAAATGTTGAAACAACATGTTTCTTTTCACCTCTCTTAATGTCTGCACTTTACGCATGTGCTTATACCCCTTCTGGCACCCGCCTCTCCGAACGATGTAGCTCTGAGACATGATTGGTCGAACTCACCTTTTACCCCTTCCTAATCTGGTCTCAATCGGGGAGTTCATTTACTATGTTGTACTAGCTGAAATTAATATAGAACGATTCACAATTTACTACTAGACGGTATAATATCTGGTTATATTCTACATTCATATACGACTTCTAGCAAAGTATGCCGAGCTTGGTCGCTATGGCTTTCGATGAAGCTGCAACACGGGTGAGATAGCGTCCTGCCACATCACGTATATTAACGCCAAGTTTGTACGCAGCCTGTGTACCTGAAGTGGACACTCAGTCCATTTGTCGGGATTAGAAGAATGGAATCCCTGCTGAAATAATTGTTTCAGTGCAGTCAGCTAATGTGCCGACTATAATATTGTTTTCACTTGCCATCCGCTAGACTAGGTTTTGGTTTGTATAGCTGAACGCTTAACGTCTCAACCTCATATAAAAAATGTGTATTTATATTATGGTGTGTGGTGACTAGGTTTATGGCTAGGTGTGCCTATTCCCTCAGAACCAATCACGCGTGTTATTGTTGTATATTTGTTGTGGGTTTAGTTTCACAGGTTAACCATCAGCTATATCATGGGTCAGCTAGGGCTTATTTGTTCTGAGAGCTAATTCTATTATATGGAAACTTTATTTACCGATATTGTATATCTTTGTACACTAGTTAACCATTGTTTTGAGCTTCTCTGAAATGACATGTTGTTAAGTTGTTGTAAAATAAGCTTAATCACTCAATAGTAATTGATTTCTAATAAGGCTACTCTTGGTGTGTTATTGCGGGGGGGAACGTCAACTCTCGCTAATCGGGTGTTGTTTTTAGTAGTTAATGACCTAATTAGGTATATCGGCCCTCTTAATGGCCTCCTATACTCTAGTTGTCTTGTGTTCACCTTTTGACTATTTTTGGCATGGCATGTCTACGATTGACCTTTATACTTCATAAACTAGTTTCTATTTATTACCCTTTAAACGGGTTCCTTAAGCTGTGTGCTTGCTATGGCTAAACTACTAATGTACACCTTTATTTCAACAGTTGATCGTGTGCACTGTTATGGCAAACCTACTGTAACTGCGATGTCGTAATTGGGGCCTATTAATCCCTAAATTGTGGGATATGGTATGCAACTCCTTATTGTGGCCTTGACGTTCACGCAGTATGTTAACCATAGAAAAGGGGCAAAACACTTGTTGGATATAATTCTCTAGTTCTAAAGTTTTCTATGTATCTAGGAATCCTTTAGTTGTATGAGTTAACATGCATACCACATCCTTAATACATCAGAGAGCCTTTAGTTTTCGTATTTTCTTATGTAAGCTAAGTACTCAATTAGTAGAACACTTGCTGACCAGTCAAGACCATAGTGACAACAAGTTATTTTAATTTAGTTGTTAATTAGTTGAATTACTAGACGCTAACAATCAAGTACAGTTAGCCTAAGGAAGCGATCTTTATCTCATTGAACTCTATTAAAAGGTAACAATTTACCAGACCATCTTGTTACTTGCCTGTTATACACCCTCATACGACCTACTACACCCTGATTTTCGTTGGAAGAACAGTAGAGAAAATTCAAACATATTTTATTGTGGTCAACATTGATAAAATGTTACCATATTATTAGTGTTATTTTATAGGTATTGGTAATATCTATCAAAAGTAACAGCTGCAGATAACATGACTTGATGTATGAATATATTAAAATTGTTTTGGTAACTTTAGTAACTAACTTCTACTGTTCTTCCTACCAAAATCATACTATAGTTGCACTACATTGATTCCCAGAAATGTTTGAGTGTTTAGAGAGATGAAACCTAATGAACAAATTTTATATGAACTTAATTTACTTGTCATTTATTTCTATTTAATAAATTATTGTAACCCTTGTATTTCATCCTTTGTATTTATGCAACCCCCCTTTAACCATTTAGGCAGGTTAATTTATTTTACAACTAAAGGTAAAATATTGCCACTGTTATAATTCTTATAGGACTACTCAAAAATCAGGGATAAATGTCACTATTTTAAACGGCATTATTGCATTTAATATTTGATGCAACAAAATAAATCTAGGTTAAATTAGAAGATACAAAACATTTTGTAAATGTTTAAACACTCATATTTTATTATCATAAGGTATTTATTAAATTGTTAACAGCTACTCTTTTATTTTGTCGATTGAATGTTTAAGTAGAGGAAGGTGGGGTGGATGTAGCGGGGTATAAGTGGACAGTTTGAATTTCCCTCCGTCTCTTTGTCCTATGAGCTTGATCATTATGTCAGCAATGAGTGACATACAACTGATGCTCAGCTGTAGTTTTAAAGTGATTGGAGGTGTGGGACTGAAGTTTATGGACTTTGAGTTAATTTCACTACAAAAATTAAGTTTTTAAACTATTATTTTTAAGCCTCTGCTTCATTTACCATCAGCTTCTCTATAAAAGTTTTTATTATAATAGAAAGGGTATCTAATACTCTTGCTTTTCATATATTATTTTAACCTTCAAATCAAACATATATTCAAGAAATACAAAAATAGTGAAATTGTGTCAATGGGGTACATGTGGACAGCTATAGGGGGTAGATGTGGATTTAAGAAAATTGGTATTTTTCAAATGGATTAAAGTGTATTCACCAAAGAAGATTTTTTGTGTTCCTATGCAAGCCAAATAGAAGAACTTCAGACACAAGAATTCTTTACAAAATCATTCATGCCAACCTTTTCATCACCTTCAACATCAACTATTCACTGTGCATTAACATCAATTATGTTAAACTTCCTCTAAGTTCAACAATTCAATCTCCTCCAGGGCAATCACCAGTTATTTCTCCTGAAAATGTTAAGCCATTTCCAAAAACAAAACAAAAGATGGAAATAAAAGTCTCAAGGAAAAAAGGCAAATCTAGAATACTAACCAACACACTAGAAAAGCAAAGGATTGAAGAAGTTATCAAAGAAAGAGAAAGGAAAAAGATGGTCAAAGGAAATCGGGCATTGGAAAAACACCTAATTAAGAAGAAAAGGAATAAAAATCTACTTATTAGTTCAGAAAGTGACGTTTCAATAGAAGAAATCTCGAGTGACGCTGATTTCACTTACTGAAATAAATATTTTTCCAAGACATTGAAAAAGATGAAAGTAACATCAACATCAATGACTTTTTACTCGTTAAATTCTATATAAAATAATCTGTGAAACATTACATTGATAATCTAGAAGAAATGTTAAATACAAGTGAATACAAGTTGAACTTTTTTAGGAAAAAAGAATTACACTAACAAGTTATATTTCCTTGACCATACATATGAGTGTGTCTGCAGACTAGAAGATATATTTAAATTGCCAAAGTCCTCTTATGTTGGTGGGACTTCAAGGGTTCCCTTCTGTATTTTCCTGTAGATTTTGAAAGTTACATCATCAGTTAAAATGTTCATTAATGTATTGGTTTTTTATTATTAGGTAGGCTAGGCCTACAAAACTAGACTTATATTTTTAATTTTTCAAAACCACTATTTTAATTTGTTGTTAAGATGTATTTAGGTTTACAAAATATTATTTTAAAATAATAATAAAGGTAGTGACTGCTATACAATATATTTGTTTATTTCCAGTCTCCCCAGATACACTTTCTCAATTCCATGTCCACATCTACCCCTTACCTGTCCACATGTCCCACCATTGAGTGCATGTGGGCAAATTGCATACACATTTTAGCTAAATTTTGTACACATTAAAAATAAGTACACAAACTTACAATGTGTATTCATATTGTAAAAATATAAGATATCTTATGGGATGAATATTAGACCTACATTTTTTTTTTTAAACTAGTGTATAGAGAATCGTGAATTTAGTTTCCTATAAAACACATTAATATTATAAAACATGCAAAACAATGGGTGGTAAGTTTTTGTGATCCAATAGTATTGATGTTTATGAACCAAATGGGATTAACACTTGAGTTACTTATCACAGTTGGCTATGATAAAGTCAATACCAAATTCCTAGTAAGCCTTTTTCCCACCATGTGGGCCCACACTCTGTTTATGATGAAAGCTTATCGTATTACCTTGATGGGCTTCACTAAGGCCCTATGATATAAGTTTGTGCCATACTGGAAAAAAGCAAGGTAAGCTTTATTTATACCTTTAAAGTATACAAAGTGTAGGCCTACAATCCAGATTGTGGACAGATTACCAAAAGACCCAAATGAAAATATTAACAATGTTGCAATATTTTTTTCCAATTTTCTAGTACCTTCGGTATATGCATAATAATATTGCGCTAATGAGGTAGGGTATATAAGATATAGTTTTTAGAAAAATGTATCCACATTTGTGTGGGGAGCGTGGAAAATTATTTTTGGAAAAACCTCTAGTACACCAAATTGGGATTAAAACCCTGACCTCACCATCACCAGCTATCCAATCTAACACAATAGTGGTGAATTAGACCATGGGACCACTGGGAGTTATTATACCTTGTAAAATGTCCACTTGAATAATGAGTTTATTTTGATCAGATGAGAAATAATGGTTTAACAGTAAAATACTTTCTAAAGAGAGAGCTTATGTATGACTTCTCTTAGAAAGTAGGTTAGTTTACATAAGTACTTGCACTCTTTATAATATTAATTACTAGGTGCAGTATTAAAAATACAAAATATTGTTAGTGTTTGTTAAAGTTATCAAATAATAGCCAATACATCTTGAGTAGAGTCTGTTCACCATAGATTTTTACCTGAATGACAGTTTAAAAATCATATGTTTAGATTTTGGCTTGCCAATACTTGTAAAAGATCACTGTTTTGTTATAAATATTGTCTTTTGATTACATGTTATATTTTACATTAAAAATAATGTCAAATTAAGTTTGCTCACACTGGGGTGGGGACTATTTCATAACTTTAAATAATTTCTTTTTATCCAATTCAAAACCATATTTTAAACATAATTAAAAGTACTTATTCGGTTTGGAATTATATCAATAATATATAATCTAGTGCATACATTAATACCTTTTAATACAGGTATCATATTTACTTGTAAAAGAGAAAATATTTGCCATTTTTTATATATGTAACAAATTATTTTATGGTTATTTTATTGTATTTTGAAATACTTTAACTTAATAAAATATTTTTATCCAATGGAGATGCACCATTGTAAAGAACTTGTTTCCGACATGATCAATCACATGGTTTAAATTCGTTGGCCAACATTTTAAAGCTAAATTCTTTAAGACTTTTTGTGAAAGTGCTGTGAATAATAATTTTTTTAAATGTAATAAAACGATAAATAAGCTTTATGCCTGACCTCAAATAAATATAAATTATATTAGACTAAATAATTACTGTGGTTAACTCTGTGACATTCATACATTACCATATCTTTTCATTACAGCTATCCAAAGTGACAGATGTCAGCTGTTGGCATAGGGATACAATTGGGACTAGTTTTAGTAATCTTTTGAGCTGTCATCCTGGAAGTAAACTCGGGTAGTGAATGTACTTTAAATGTTCTCTATATTACTGCAGTCATCTGTATTCATAAAACACTTGGTTGACAACAATTGATTCTAATACAACCAATTAAGTTCCAAAATCTTTTGCTGGTACCGGTAGGCCTAATGTAAACAAAGAAATAACAATGGATTTTGTACTACACCCAAAATCAACGACATTTAGTTAATAGTAATGCCTTATCGGCTGTTCAGATCCATTTCAAATTCTGTCCATGCATCATCTGAGCCACTTTCGTCTGCTTCTGCACTGTCCCTCCACCGCAAAAACAAGCCTTGATTTGAATCACTGCCTTGGCCAGGTGTGGGCTCAGCGGCCCCCCCACTTGCCAACCCATCATTATTGGCTTCATTGTCAGAATCCACAACACGATCGAAGATCTGATCATGCAACTCTTCAGCAACTGTCATGTAGAATGAAGTGTCCATCTTGCTTGAGTTATTGTCGATGCGATGCAAGCCCTCTAGAGCTCGCCGGTTATTGGGTTCCAGATTGAGAGCAATGTTGTAATGGTGAAGAGCTTTTTCCTCTTCTCGTTCCCTCAGCAAAAGGTCTCCCAACATTTGATGCAACTTGCAAGTCGGTAGAATTTCTACTTGTTTTTGTAACAACGCTATCGCCGCTTTTAAATTCATCTCTTGCTCATAGACGCCAGCCAACAAATACACTGCAGGAAGGTATGTCTCATCATGAGACAAAGCTTTCTCCAAGAGACTCTTTGCCTTACAAACCCCCATAGGGTCCGTCATGAGTATACCCCCATAAAGTGTTAAAGTCCTTGCAGTCTGGCCAAGCTGTTTGCAGGCATTACTAGCAATGGTTAGGGCCTCACGGTTTTTTCGAAGTGCAATGTAATTGTCTACCAAGCCTTTGTGAGGTTCATAGCGGTAAGGAGATATTTGCATCGCTTCTCGAAAGTGAATCACTGACTCTTGGTATTGTTTTAAGTCAAACAAGATAGCCCCTTTCAAAATGAGTGCTTCCACATTTCGAGGACTGAGAAAACATGCCTTTTGGGCAAAGTAAGCAGCTCTGCAAGTCTTTTTGCTGTTGAAAAGGAAATAAGCGATGGCAACCCAAGCCTCCGCAGTGTACTCTGTGACAGTTAGGCTTGGTGGAACAAGTTTCTCCAGTTCCTTGCTGTGGTTTTCTTTGTGAAGGAGTGCTGCGAGAACATCCAATCCCCGTGTTAGGTATGGGTCTAACATTTGAGCCCTTTGCAGTATCATGATGGCATTCTTGTAGTCACCGTAGAAGTAGTAGCACTCCCCCAAGGCTACCAACACACTGACATTATCTCGCAGAATGGCACGGTTATCCAACTGGTTGAATGTAGCAATAGCCTGAGGGTATTCACGGCAATGTAGGTTTGCATGTGCTTTGATCCAGAGACTGAACCATTCCATTCCAGCCAGTACAGAAGCAGTTTCCATGATTAAGGAATGAACTTCAACACCTTTGACCCCAAGACTAAGTAGCCCCTCAATGGCATCCAAGGCTAGCGGTGTTTCCTTGAGCACCTCTTTAAAACAAGTGATGGCCGAGCGCTCCATGCCAGCCTGTTGGTAGAGTTTTCCTAGCGCCATATTTATCTTGGCATTGCGTTGCTTGCATGGAATGGACTGAAGAACCATGATCGCTTGGTTGTACTGTTTTAAATTCACATGACATGCATGAATTTGATACTTTATGTCTATCTCGGGCATTAGTTCCTTATGAACCTCATTCGGTTTACCAACATTCTTTGTTTTCATCATGGATTTCTTAAATTGCAATGCTCTTTTATACATGGCTTCTGCTTTTCTAAATTGGTTTAAGTAAAAAAGAGAATTTCCATAATACACAAGAACTTGGAATTTTGTTTGCACACTCATAATCTCATATGTTTGATCATTCAATGAGAGAACAAGGCTGGCTGCAGACACTACACTCGAATATAACTGTTCAATGTACAGGTTTTGTATGTGCTCAAACACAGACACCATCTTAAATAGGTATAGAACAATCTTGATTCAAAGAATGAAGTATTCTTCCTCTTTAATTACAAAAAATTAGGAGCCATGAGAATTATGAGGTCTTGAAGTGTATATGTTTTAATGTTTGGTAACATACCAACATTAATAATATAAAATAGATGAATTTTTATTTCAAACTTACTATGCCTTTAAAATGAGAAATTATTTCAATATAAGTGATACACAAAACTGAGAAGTAAACATATTGATAATCAGCTGCTCCTATTTACATCAACCTACACAAATGATATAAACGAATTTCTATATTTGAGTTATGAATTTCTCTTATATCGATTTAAATCTCAATTTGTTTCAAATCCACTATAATATATAACCAGTAGATATTATAAACAAACTACCAAATTATATATACCATAGATCAAATACCTTATGATACTAATTCTGGATAGTCCTAGTGATAACACAGGCACAAGTGCGAAGAACTAGAGTGCTGCTACCTTGCGGCGTGGTGTTGGTTGGTTAAATTAAATTGGTTATAATATCATATTATACTGTATTAATGTTTTTTTGTCAATAACCGTTTAAAAACGTTATTAAAATAAGAACAAATAGCATTGATTTGTCAATCGCATGGATAAACAATTGATTCTAATAAAAGGAGATTTTTTCAGGGCTATATAGTAAGGGCTGTCCCAGTTCTTTGATGCTAACAATGCAGCCTTGGTTCCGATAGTTGGAGGGGGGAGCACTGGCGTGACGTCACCGGCCAGACACAGCGTGGCACGTTCCAAATTACCACGTGTTAATACAGTGATATTCCAATGCGTGATGTTTACTCATTTCGAATTGAAATTGGCTTTCCTTA